>JAZBGZ010000500.1:15792-40828 GCA_037414795.1 Stenodera caucasica | reverse complement strand
ATTGTGTGCGAATATTGTGAAAAAAAAAACAACCGGCCTGAATTTTTTGACAAATTTCTGAAGAACATTTATACAATTATTATTTCGTTAATTGACATTTTGATGATCATTCCAATCACCACTTATCAAATGATTGTTAATTTCAGTAAAATAGATGCATATTTATCGTGTACATTGCTTTGCTGTACTAGTTGAATCGAAAATATTCAGTTCACGTACTCCCATGAAGAGCGCTGCGTTAGTCGCGCGACAATCTAAAGTGAACCTATACGTCCGTTCCTTACTAATAAACGATCTGTAATATGAGTCAAATCTATTAGCGAGAGCAATTAAACGGTACAAATCGAGCACTCAATGAAAAATCAACGCTAATTGAAACATAAAAGTTATAATTTAATGGACAAAAAAACTGGAAATATTTACAAATCTAGATAAAAATAAATCAACGAAAGAAAATCGAACAATACTGGAACAAAATCAACGATTGTCACTTTCCAATCTTCTTATTAGAAAGAATTTGACCATTTGTCAACTTAACTTTGACAACAATAAGCAGAAGAAAACTTCACATTCAGAAAAATGTCACTTCCAATGATTTTAAGCCAAACTTATCAACACTTTGAATTAACCTTCTAGAGTCTAGAGGTCATTATATAGCCTATTATTAATTAATTAATTAATTAATTTGTTCCAGTTTTTTTTTGTCATATCAATTATCCCAAAACTAGTAGACTTGAATGGTTAGTGAATCTCCATTATTCGTTCAAAAATAATTTTTTATGAGAGAAAAATCACTCCACTACAGCTCTTAATGAATAACTATCATCATAGAAATAGCTATTCTGGAAAATATAGATGCACTCAATATTGATGATATTCTCTCTAACAAATAAATTCAGAAATACCAATACATTATTCTGTCTCTTGAATAATTAAAATCCCCAAAATATGACTTTCGGATAAAACAAAATACAATAGCAATAACGTTTGACAGAAACTTATTTTGGATTTGTTCAATATTTCGATTATATTGAAACTATTTAAGTTGAGATGAAAATTTTTGATAAATCGATTGTATGTTTTGATAAAACTGTGTATCTTTTATTTCAATATTTTTCTTAGCAAGAATGTAAGTTACCCGTTAGAAAAATATTGTCCAGACGATAAAACATGAATTATGAATTATTACTCAGTAGACTCCCTATAATTTCAATTCTCATTAATTAAATAATAAATCATAGTAATATAAATATTTGAAGATATGTCAAATAATCGTTTTGATAGGTAAATATTCAACATCTCAACTTCTTGTAATTTTAGTATAATTATAAACGAGCTGCAAATTTTTCACGTGCAAATCTCTAGAAATCCCCAAAAACGAGTTTCATTGGGAAAAGTTTATAACAAGTATTAGTTTTTTTTGGTTCGTTTAGTGAATTATTCCTTTCAACGTTAAAATAATTAACACTTTATAATCAAAATTGTTGAGTTATTGATTATTCGTAATCATCATCGCCGCCTTTCAAGACGAGATATTTCGTTGATGAAGGTTAATATTAGGTTCAAGAAGGTCTTTTTGTATTCATCGGAAATATTCTACTCTTCCACTTTGACTATTCAAGTATGAGAAATTTTAATCAACTCTAATTTTAGGAAATCTAACGATTTTCTCTTGAGAAAACTTTAAATTATATAATATCAAAATTTAAATGAATTTTCAAACTGTAATTTTAGAAAATCGATTATTAAATAGTGACAAATCGGAGTTTACAAATTATCCACATATGCACCTGACAATTATAAATGAAGCACTTGTATCGCTATGTTAGAAATTGAGATTTTGGTGGAATTACCATAATTTTATTAGATTATTATCTATTAATTATCACTAGAAAATTATGTTTGACTTAATTCCTAAACATGTAAACAAAAATTTTGTGTATATTATGTTATAAACATAAATAATACATTTTATTACTCCGATCTTCTTTAATTGTGATAAACTGTAAATAACAGTTTCGCAATTGAACTAAAATACTTGTATGTTTTTCAAAAAATTTCATACTTATATGATCGATTAGTTTTGTACATTATACACAAACTTGGCCTTAGTCCAGTCAATTTTTTTTGTGTATGTTTTGTTTGTAAATTTTACTAATGATTTTACCTGATGGACATGAGATAATTATAATCGTTGGAAATAACAACATTTAAAGATACACTATAAAAGAAAATAAAATTGAATCTAATTATATAACAATTAATTACGATTGTCAATAATTTTGCCTTGATATCTCCTCCAATAAACAAACCTTGTATTGAAAGGTTTTTATTTTCATTGTCATTAATTTGGGATTACGGAAAAGTATTTTGTTGATATCAACGAGAACAAATGAAAACATGAGAATTAACATCCCAGAATATATGTCATACCCCAAATAACTCCCGGAAATTATCCATATCATCAAACTTTACCACACTTGTTTCACCTTGATAAGGGTAATAATCCTGCTTTTACAACCCTAAATCATTTCCTATCATATTTATCTTTGTAAATTCACAAAATAATTATCTTATACGAAAAACAATGTCAACATCCAGAATCATATTACTTACAATTTGATTTTTTTTTCATAAATGATACACCACTAGATTAAGATTGGGACGAATCAAATGGAGGAAAGTTTTTAAAAGAAAAACTCGAAAATTCACTAGAATTTGGCACAAATTTTGAAAAATTGTGGAATTATTTCGACTTTTTCGTATTAAAGAGATTAGATTTGATTCAACTTTGATTTGTTTTGGTTTGTGAACGCGTGTCTTTCGTTATTATCCAAAGCTCGAACCGCATCCAAACTTCGTCGGTGCGGATCAAAGACTGGCACATTGTTGATGATGAAGCGCGCGCCAGCTTAACACGACGCTCAAAGGTGGACGTCCATAACAATTTTTTTCTAATTCACACATAAATTCATATGGATTAATTCAAGAGAATTCACTTAGATATGACATACTGATTGTTGAATAATTTACCCTTCGGCAGTTACTGTTGCTTATAAACGCTCACGAATTTTGAATTTTAATCCATAAAATCCCGAATAATCTACACACGATTTCATTTTTATTGTATGTAGATTTATCATAATTATGAAGGCTGAATCACAAGCAATTTTTTTCACATTTACGAAAATATCGCAAGTTTCTCGCTAAATTGACCCTGAAATTTTATTATAAAAATCCTCTTACTGTCTCCAAAAAACTTCCAGCTAACTCTGCAAAATTGAGTTTTATACGAGATCGTCCAAAATAGCGAAAGCGAAAATTGTTTAAAAATATAGAGGAAAAAAATAGGAAAAGGGTGGAAACGAAATTGAGGTGGAAATAAAATTAATGTAATGATGTTTGAGCAATAAAATTTATATGTAAATTTTTTACTGTTTCCACTTTGACTCACCACAAAATTTGTGAAATGAGAAAGAAAATTGTTCAGCGATTGATGATGAAAGGTATTGGAGATTTTCCGAAAAATAATTGACAAATCAACATTGAAAGGTGATCGATTCTATTTTTTTTATCAAGAGCGAATCGGAATTTGAAATGATCAAACATGTCATTTTAAAACTGATGGAACTGTTTCGATTTTATTCTTTAACGAATATTGCTGTTCGTTTATTGAAAAATTGCAATAAATATGGAAATATTACAATTTTGATCTTGGAAAACTTGCTCAAAATCTAGAAGGGGGCAATTTCACGACAAGAAAGATCGAGATGATAATTCGTACAGAATACGACTAATAATTATATTATAGTAGATCTTATTTTTATCTAATGTAATTGACGCTATTGATAGACAATTATAAAACATTTCAAAGTCATTCCGATATTGTTCCATACATTAAACAATTGATTGACAGCACTGTATTTACGTGGTTTTTTTGTAAAAAACAAAAAAAAAACTTTTGAATTTTAAAATACTGTAACTCTATAAATAAAACAAGAAAGAACCAAAAAAATTACAGAATTATAAAAATAAACGTGAAAAAATGCCAAGACGATAGAAAAGAAACATTTGTGAAAAAACTCAAAACTTTTCAGAATAAAATACCACAAACTGGCTATTTATTAAAAGTACATATAATGCAATATAATTAAATTAATTAAACATCAAACAAACTTATTAATGGTATAGCTGAGTCAATTTACTTAATTGTTAGTTTACAAGTTTATGCACTAAATGGAACAACATCGTTTGTGCCTTATTTCAAAGCTGTAAGGACCTTATAGATTTGTTTCCTAATAATTTTTGTAGAATTCAATTTAAGTCTCTCAATTTAGAGTCGATAAGGAACCATAAATTCAGCACTCTATACATCCATCTATCTCTTATGATTTCTACACTTGAAAGATTCAAATTGTGCATGTCGTTATTTCGAAGACATGTTCGATTAATAATAGAACCCTTTGACCTGTATCTACTCTCTAAATTTAATCAGAACAATATTCCGACTTTATGAAATACGTGATGTTCTATAGATAAGATTTATCTTACAATAAAAGCTTCTTAGGCATTCAACAAATTCTAATTTTCCATATTATCATCCATTTCGAATATTTCAATCGTATAGAAAAAACTTCAATTACTTTTGAATTCGCAAAATCTGAATATCTACATAATGTACTTTGAATAAAATGAGTGAATATTTAATTGTTTGCAGTTTTATATTACAACTATTTGTCACAATTTGTAAACTTAATAGTAAAGGTTTCAATTTCAATCAATCGAAAAGTCTGATAAATTTAATGTCGTTGAAAAGAAGAATAATCAAAATCGAATGAAATTTTTTTTCTACATCAATTGGAGAAACTCCCCAATAATATAAACGATTGTTTATATTAAAAATTGTCTCCAATCGAACGTAAAGCTAAATTGAATTAAATAAGCTATCAGAATGAAGATTTCTCGAACATTATCATCGAATAGGCGGGCAAAAAATTCAAATGAAAAATTTCCTTTGTTTTTATTAAATAAAACAGCGTGACTGTTATAGTCACTAATTGATGTAATATCCGTACCATCATAATTTAAATCTGGTTGAGACATTAAATCCAATAAAAGTCATCTCCACAAATCTTGATTAAATTTAAGTACTCCTTATTTAGTTACTTGAAATTTAAGGTCATTGTGCCAACACAGTACTTTAAATCTAATGAAAGGATAGTCCTCCAGCAAAAGTCAATATTGTTAAAATTTAATTTAATTTATCTCATTACGCGTATTTATTCATGAAATCATTATAAAGAGAACCACATCTTATTCAACATCGAAGATATCACGCCAATATTGGAAATTCGGAATAGATATTCATAGAAGACTTGTCAATAAAGATTAATGACTCGAATGGAGAATCTTTTTGTTGATTATCGTGCACGATGTGGAAATTGAACAGAAATTGACAGAAAGAAGCCACAATTCACATATCTAATCCGGTACAGATAACCCGCTAAACGTTTTCTAAGACTGACTATCTTTATGCGCCATTAAATTTCAAATTCCTGATGGGGATGATTCGACTAGTGATTAAAAAGTTCAAATTTACTCTCTAATGAAGCGCGTAAAGTGATTCGTTCGAAAAATTCCGCCTGATTTCGATTCAATATGTTACAATGAAGAGTTGCAGGATTTTTGTCAAAAAAAAAAATTATACTGCTAGCTAGATATTTTTAAATCATTCATCGTATTTATTTTAGTACATGGAGTGTGTATTATACAAATTTCCTTCATTCTCAGCTATAATTCAAAACAGTTCAACTAATCTGATTAGTGATTGAATATGATGCTTGATGTAGTCTAATATTATATGTAATCCAAGAAAAATCCAAATTTCGTCTCAATTTTTTTAGTGGGATCTCCACTCGAAGTAAAAGTATTCGAAACAATGAAATCTTGAAGATTAACAAGAAAATATATTGACAGAAAAATAACTTCCAATCTCCATATCATTATATGGTATAAAGAGTAATTAAAACGAGTCCTTGATATTGAAATCCCAGTTTTCAGGAATAAGCATCAAGCCTCTCTAATAGCACGCAACCCGATCTTTTATATCAAAACTTAGTCATTACAAAATAATTATAAACAGATTCAATTTAAATCACCATCCTGTTTACATGTTAAACTTGCAAATGAAATTCAACTATAATCCTTATATGTACAACTTGACCATCTGATATTTTGATTGAGTGATATTACGATGTGGTGGTAGTCTACGTAATTTTTGAATTCTATAATCAAGAGGTGGTTTGTCATTCCCAGATAAATTCAGGCGAATTTAATGACATCAATTAGCTGTGTTGACAGAGCAACCTCGCCATAATATATAGGTATATAGTTTATAGGGCATCCAATGATGAGTAGAAGGGAGGTTTGTATATCGATAACGACGACGATATTAGTTCGAAAGCTTCACAGCCTCTTCATCCTTGATAGTATCTCAACTTCATCCCCTCGTTAATAACATGTATAATCAAATTGGCAATTTAAATCAATTTTGAGGACTAACAAAAATGCAACCACTTTGATTGCATCTAATATAAATATTTATTGCTGGAAATTTATTCTATTCAACTTTATTTGTTTTTCTAAAACAACATAAATATTGGGTAATGCAATTTCGATTAAAATCAACAATTTATATCAAAACAACAGAGGTTGAGAGATACAATTTGGCAATTTGTCTAAACTCAAGACCTGTGGGAGAAACTACAATTGCACCCTAAACAAACGAATGCTGGGAGTACGTTTATTTATTATTTGGAACTAATCTGAACAACATATTATATGAATATACTGATACTCTTTGTTTTTTGAAATGTCGTTTAAATATTTCACTTATCCTCGGATTTACGGTAAATTGATGGCCATCGCAGAAGCTTTTGTTATTTAAATTTTCAAACAAAGCTACCTAGATGCGACATCTCGTAGACAGAGTAGGAACAATAACGAAATACATTTATTGATACCAACTATTACAATATAAAAAACAGTTATTCAATTTTATTTTTTTTTAATCATTTTGTCATTATTTGGTCCTTTATCGTCGATCATTAATGAAAACACTTTCGATATAGATCTCTTCTGAAAGTGTCTAGCTCCATCTAGTAACAGGATAGCTAACAAAACTGAAAAAGCTTCATGAATATAATCCTAGATGTCTGTATTGATTGCCAAATTATAGATTTAGAGAGCGAGTTTGAGAGGCTGTAGAAATTTGAAAAATAGATCTGATTTTGCAAGATTTGAAACATGCCTCAATAATATCAAAACTGTCTTGATGAATTCAAAATGAAGGCTCTATCTTTTTTTTCAAAATCGCTCTTTTTATATGGATTCTTCACAGCTAATAATGTTAACGATTCAACTAGTTAAAATATAATCTTTCGAATCATAATTATTCGGGCCCACTTTGTTTTGATTTTACTTTGATGATTCGCCGATGATAAGTTATAATTTTTTTCTATCTAGTTTATAACTCTGTCGGTCACTAATCGTGTTGATTAATATGATGTTGTAGCCGCCAACCACGCCATTCTTATACTCTTAAAATATACAACATTACCATACGAACATCATAAATCAGTTTAGATGAAATGGAGAAGTGTTGGATGTAGTAACAAAACTTGTAATCAATTTCTCACATGGCCTATGTGCTGGCAAACTCTATCATTACACTCGACGTAATTGCAGTGATGGCTGATCTTATCGTATCTTTTTTGACGATAGCCCAACACCAAGCAGCATACTTTCAATATCTTGTACCAAACAAGAGTGGAGAGGATCATAAAGTTGGGACCATTTTTCATATAACCAGATAAAAAAAAAAACGGAATACCAAAAATTACAGGCACGGCTGAGAAGATCGTTTTACGTTTGCATTATTATACGAGTTTTTGTCGAAAGTTGGTTAATTTTACTTAAATAACGAGCGAAAATAATGGATAGGAAAACATACAATTATCGTTAGTGCGATTATTTCTATAGTTACAAATTGCATGGCTCATCTTCACTTGCACACCAAAAGGATATACCTTGTAACTGTTGCAGCTGTACAACCCAATTTCCGTTCTACACCCAAACAATATACTATTACTCCTATCTAATTTTAACGCACGATGGTATACGATGGATAATTTGTTGGTCACGGTATTAATTTGAAATCAATGTATGAATATCACGTACTTTAGAAGAGGCGAGATTGGCTCTGATTTTTAACTTTTCACAAACATTCATACTTACCTACGTGAAATAAGTACGATTCAAGTTTCTTGTCAAGTTCAAGTGTTATACTTATCTATTTAATTAACTAACTACTAGTTTTGAAACATTTAACTTGAACGACAATAATTATCGATGAATGCAAAGATCATCAGAAATTAGATGACAGGTAATAGTCTTTGATAAGGCATTATTCGTCAATAGAAACCCGAGTGAGAGAGTCTAGTAGTCGTTGATTCTTTCATAAAGATGGTGTTTTAACAGCCTGTCCCTCTATTAATCATAATCAATTCTCAATAGCGGCTTCTCATTATAGGTTGTTATAGATTGTTTGATAGTGGTAGTCGGCCACAACAAGCTTTTCTTTCTTATTATAAGTATACAATATACTTAATCTAGGTTCACACCATAACAATATAGGACCGCCCATCCGCCTCTTTGGTGTTGTTTCTGACTTCGATGGACATCACCAGATTAAACACCCCATCATAATTAATATACAAATATGTACAAGACGTTTGTAGATAAACGATAGGTAAGAGGTGAGTCAAGAAGAGAGTTTATGATGGTCAACTCTCACAAGAAGTCGACACGATTAATTATACTAAGAACACACACACAAGACCGGCACATTCCAATTTTCTCTTATCTGCATACTACATACAACAATTTCATAAACTTTAAATCGTTTTTTCATTGCAATGTATGTTTATCCTCATACGAGTACATATAGGTATATGTATGTGTAGATATGTGTATGTACTTGAGTCTTGATGATGAATAAGATCAGATCAGGCAATATAACTTTTAACAAATTTACGAATCGTTCCAGGCAATGGTTAACGTTATCATTGCTTATATATAAGTATATAATGGGCAATGGCAACAATTTACGATCACAAAATGGAAAATAACCATTTCCATATCGTGCTATCAGATCATTACATAAATAGCGAAATAATTTCGTAAATGAAATTTTAAATTACATACTGCCATCCCTCAGGTTTCGATAAAGAAACAAAAAATAAAATGAAAAAAAAAAACAATAACAATGAATACAATAACAAAAAAGAAGATAGGAAATATCCAACCACCGCGCGATATAATGTAAAGACAAGATTAAAGATGGCTATCTTGGCTCGACTTATAACTCAAACTTTAATAAGAAAACAGTTTGCTTTTATTAATAGTCCCGACGGAGTTACCGAGCGTAGCCTCTAAAGTGCCGTCGAGCACGGAAAATGGCGATTTATTACAACCATCTCTGCAGGAAAAGGATTTTACTTGGAGTTGAGAAAAAAATCGCAGGAGGAGAGCTCAGCAGGCGCTACTGAACAAGTTGAACCTTCACTATCAAAGATCCCTATATTTAATTACAATTTTATATACAAATCTAAATTGTTTATTTCAATATTTAAGTGTCAATATCAATTAATTATAATTATAATGAATGGTAAATAGAAAAATACAAACTATAACCGTATAGTTTAATTTTGACCCAACTATAATACATAATTACTTGGAATATTGGGGCATAATATAATTGGCCTTTCTCACAGATCAAATTTTGATTTTAGCAAAAGGGCTATACAGTTGTTGTAGTTATTGCTGTTGTTTGGCATGCTTTACACAGTGTTCTCTACCTCAGGGGGTAGTCTTAACTAACAGCATCTTGTTAGGTACTTTATTTATCACATATCTCTCTTTGTCTGACATTTGGTGTAGGCGTCTCGAATCATCTTCGTCCCACTATAAAGGTATACATACATATATAGGTATATAATACTGAGAGAAAACCACACACTTCGCTAACAAGCGGTTATTTATTTAATTATTTATTTATTCTATAATAGGTGCGTTTTCCCACCTCGACTCACTTTATTTATGGTGCCACACGCAGGCTGGAATTTCGATTGAAAAACCACCAGGTGATGTATTTATTGAGGCGCGACCAATATCTATGCTGATTG
Organism: Stenodera caucasica; assembly: GCA_037414795.1. Lineage (NCBI taxonomy): Eukaryota > Metazoa > Arthropoda > Insecta > Coleoptera > Meloidae > Stenodera > Stenodera caucasica. Next base: position 30,584 of record JAZBGZ010000500.1, on the reverse strand, counting down.
GAATCAGCTTGTTTAAAAGTAATGAGTCCTCTAGTGAATTATTAACGTTATTTATAAAATTCAAATTGTTCCGTTGACAATTTCAATTTGTATCTTATCTATATTCTGTACATAATTGTTATTAATTTAACATATGTGACAATAAATTTTTAGAGTTATTTGATTTTTGAAATGTGAAAAACAAAATAGCCAGTTTGCCATCAATAAAACAAGATTCTATTCAAAGAAGGGTTGTAGTACCAAGACCGGATATGAATGTCCATAATTCAAGTTGGGTCGGGACCCCCGTTGATTCCAAGGCGGACTTACGCGTGAAACAATAAGATTTTATTTGAACACATGTTTAAACACCTCCCACAGTGTTAGAGCTCTTCTCTCTGCGTACATTCGAAGCACGAACTTTACTCATCTTTCTTCGAAACAAAAAATTTTGGAAAAAAAACCTCACAATAGTCATAGAAATAGTAAATGTGTAATATCGATCGTAAACACTATTATAATGGCGGTGGTAGTAATGCCCTCTTTCATTGACTAATAATAATCTGCAGGGCAGGTATCCCTGACAACCGTCCACCACGTGGCTACGTTAATTAATCTCCCGCACACGTGTCCAACTAATGGATTCACTTCAAATCACACATTATATCTAGTTATAGAAATTTCGATTCGATAACAATAATTTCAAAATTTTCATCTAGTTTCTTATTTGAGTCTAATAGTTCGGGATTGGTGTGCGGTTTCTTTAGATACAGGTGTTGAAATTATCGTAACAGAATCGGAAGGGTGTGGATCATAAATTATTAGTATATATCAAATAATCGTTGTAATCAGTTTCAAGATACCGTGCTATAGACGAATGAAAAGGAAACATTTATAGGGTGAATAGTTTCCTTCTTCCTTTTCAATTATTACACACGAATATATCCTTAGAACGGCTGTACAGTTAATTAATTCGCTTGTTCCACCATTAATTTTACATTTATCACTAGTGTATAAATGTTTGTATGTATGTGGTATTTTTATCAAAATAATCCACCCCTATAGCATATGTATTATACAAATTAACAAATTTCCAGCCCTAATCATTTTAATGTTCTGATCTAAAATCGATAAAACGTTCAATGACGTCTGTAATTATAATTTTTTACAAGTAATTTATTGACTATCGCTGACGCATACGTGCTGTAATTATGCGTTTAAAACTTAACGGGCGGTAAGAATTATAGTGTCCGCTAAATTGTTTCCGTCAGCTTGATTATTAGTCCCCATTTGCGGCCATCTAAAGTAGATTATTTTGAAAATTATGCCCTAATTTTTATCCACTATATATTCCCATTATTCCAAAACAATATCTTGTTAGTTATTTTAATGATTGCCAATAAAAATTATTATATGAAAATATAACGATTTAATATGTCATTTATTTTAGTCAATTTTCGTGGTGGTCTTTTAGGTGACTAGAGGGTAAATTTGTTGGTTGGTTGGTTGGTTTTTCGAATGGACAATGTAACAAATGAGCTGAAGGATTAAAAGCAGTGCATCATCTTCACAGCAGCAACGCCGTTGGTAACGACTCGTTACCTGATGATTACGCATACAGTGCGTTATAATTGCTTGTCACTACACGCCTTGCCCTTTTGTTTATGACTAGTCATTTGCATACGAACCATAAGATCTAACAAATCAAAAACAAAAAACAGCACAGGGGCTCTAAAATTTAACACAAACTGTCTTGCTTTGTTTATTAGCCACCATGTCAATATTTGTGTCAAATATTTCATTTTTGTTTTGTTGCCTTTTGTTTTTTTCACATTTATATAAACATAAACAAATTGATTTATGACCTTATAGAATTTCCATTAGGAAATTTTCATTAATTATTAGCTATTGCCTGCGGCTCCGACAATTTGCGTTATTTCGAAACAACTAGGAGGCTCTAGAAAAGTTTATATAGAATAGAAAAGAAGGATCCGGGTTAAGTCATAATTCCCTCTCAATTTATTGTTTATATTTGAATATTTTTAAAGTCTTCAACATTTTCGAATTCTAACCATTGTTGCAATTATCAAGTAACTGAATTTTATCATTTTCGATATTTGGTGAACAATTGATGTGTTTTTCTTTTTGGGTGATAATTCAACCAGTGGAGTTTCCTTCATGGAAGCTGTGCTTTCCTTACCAGATACTAAATTTAAACGTTTCGCTATTGCTTCCACAACAATATTATTTCCGGTTCTCAATACAAAAAAGTTGTTTATATACCGGGTGTCCTATAAAAATCACCCTGTTAATAATGATCCGATCTCAGTGATTCAAAAACTCAATAAGATGGGTCGGTAGACATTACAAAATGACTTTATTTTAGATTTTTTCCAATTTGCCTATTCGAATGAGCGATAGTCAACTTTTTTTCTTCAAATTGCAATGCATATGTTTTTTACTCAACTTGATAAAGATTCCTTTTCTGAATTCAATCCAATCTTGATTTTGTAGAATATTTTTGATAAATAATTCAACTTTTGGATTTCTTTCAAGTGTGCCATGAAACACAAAACAATGGTATACTTTATTGTTAAAATGAACCAGTGATATGAAATTCGAAAGGTACTTAATCTAAGTGTTGTTCAAAATGCCACCTTGCTGAAGACGCAGCTGACACCTTCTGGTTATATTGTAAGTTGCATTTAAGATTAAATCATGAGGTATTTCGCGATAAGTGCGGATAATCTTTTGTCTTAAATCATGCTCATTTTCTGGTCGGGTTAAGTAAACATGGTCTTGAACATAGTTTCAAAACAAAAAATCGAACAGCTTGAGGTCAGGTGACCAAGCAGGTCACCGAATTGGTCCATTTGTTTCTATCCATTGACAACCCAATTTGGTACTTAACCAATCAATCCTGGCATTATGAGGAGTAGCTCAATTCTGTTGGGAATAGACTCGATTTGATTCCGCTAGTGGTAGCTCCTCCAGACTGTTGTCCAAGTGATCAACCAATAGATGATGATATTTTTTCTGATTTAGGGTACTATCGATCAAAAAAGGGCCAATCAGTCGATCCCCTTAAATACCACATCACACATTTACAGAAAATCTGACTTGGAAATTATTTTCCACGAGAACTCTAGGATTTTGTTGACTCCAATATCTGTGATTATTCCGGTTGAAAATACCATTATTGCTAGAAGGGCATTCATCCGACCATGTGATATTTTCGTAAAATATCCCATTTTGAAAAATGTTTAAATAAAACTGACAAAATTGCTGTCGTCTATTTGGATCATTTTCATGTAATGCTTGGACTTTTTGAGGTATATACGGTTTAAATTGGTGCTTTCTTATAATTTTGTGATCCGTGGACTAGGAGGAGCCAATATTATGTGACATTTCTCCAACTGAAGCTGGTGAGTGTTCTTGAACATAAAGAAGAACATCCAACTCTACATTTTCTTGAAATCGACGCTGAATTTGCTCCGGTTTGTTAAAATTTCCCCCGAAAAAAAAATTTTAAGTCTTTGAACTTCTCAAAAGACGTCACTCAGAGTCTCTATCTCATCCTTTTTAGAGACTCATATCTCTCATTTGGAGGCTCTTGTAGGTTGCGAGAGACGCAAGAGAGACTCCGATATTTATTGAGAAACTCCAAATGAGAGACTGAGTCTCTAAAAAGGATGAAATAGGGACTAGGGAGATGTTCAGAGAGTCTGAGGGATTGCGAGAGACTAATTTTTTTTATCTCGGGCCGTATTGTCTTAAATTTTGTTCAAGTCTTCTAAATTTTGTACGGTCAGGAATTTCTCTATTTGGAAAACGGTTTTCCGAAAGGCTGCTTGATTAAAATTTCTATGGCACTCAAACAACACTTGTAACATATAAATGATTGTGATCCATAGTTGAATAACAAATGAATAAAAAAATAGTAAAAACCTAGCAAAAAAATGTTAACAATCAACAAAATCAATAATAAAGTGGAATAGCAAATGAGAGGTAGATATTTTAATCTTGAATGACATTAATTTTAACAATAAAGTTTACCATTGTTTTGTTTCATGGCACACTTAAAATAAATCTAAAAGTTGAATCATTTGTCAAAAATATTTTACAAAATTAAGATTAAATACACCATTGAATTCAGAAAAAAAATCTTCATCAAGTTAAGTGAAAAGAATATGCGTTGCCATTTGAAAAAAAAAGTTAACTATCGCCTATCCGAAATAGTAAATTGAAAAAAATCTAAAATAAAGTCATATTGTGGTATCTATTGATCCATCTTATTGAGTTTTTGAATCACTGAAATCGGATCATTATTAACAGAGCTATAGCGTGGAGCGTTTTTTATAGGACATCCGGTATGAGTAGCTTCCCCTTATAAAAGTCACGACAAGCCAATGAATTCAACTCGAATGTGAAAATTTTCAAAGCAATGCGATTTTCCACTATACTCTAAGTATTTCAGCGGCTGAAAAATTGTTTATCTTTGATTGATTTTGACAAACCTACAATGTGTCCCACGATAGATGTAAGAGGTGTAATTGACGAAAAATTTTTGAATTTTGGGATGGCATTTGGGGATTGAGTCTTACTTGTTGAACTACTAAGGACTACCAAAAATGAGTTGATTCGATTTTATACAAAGTGTTTCATACCTCCACACCAAATTTCAGCAAATGAATAATTTTTCAAAATTTTGCATTTCTTTCAATAAATTACTATTTTATTTCAAAACTTCCGCAAACTCCATACCGTTAGAACAAATTGCAAACTGTTTCAAGGACTTTAAGTGAAGGTTCGGTGGTAGTTTTATGAAATAATCACAAAATAATGAGCATATTGTTCTATTTTATATTTCTGAAATTTGTTTATGTGTGTACAAAGTTGCTTTTTAAACAACTTTTTGTTATAAAAATTTTTTATTTTTCAGAAAACAAAGGTACTTTTTATTGATGATTTTCACATTTTTGCTCATAAAACAGCTCATTTTTGGAATTCTTCAGTTTTCCAACAAACAGGACTCATTATCCAAATGCCATTACAAAATTTTTTGTCAATTACACCTCTTGTTACATCTATGCTGGTATTTTGAAAAAATCCCATTGTAAAGCTGTTTTATTTAAAAATGTTTTCCATTTAAATTAACTGGGCGCATATTAACATTTATGTACCATTTAATTTATCCTGATCAATCCGCATTTTTATACCAACAATTTCGTTAGCACGTAATTTAACTCGTCAATTTTCGACCCAGACAAAATCACTTCTCCTTCGGACTCCTGATTTTATTCATATATAACTAATAATTAGAGGCAATTGCAGTTATTTAAGTTAACCAACAACGAGATTTCAGATAATGCAAGTTTAACTGGATTAATTAAAAGCACTCTTAGAACTATTAAAATAAATAGTGTCCCAAAATTTTGTTTTTCTTAGTGTTCATCTAAACGGATCGAGATGAAACAATGACTCTTGTTACATACAAAAATTTGCGTCAAACAGACAAAAATGACTGTTGCTACATTTTCATTATGTGATATTTATATGTTGAGATGATAAAATATGAGATGGATAAAAATTATGTGATTTTTTTCCATAAAAATCCCGTTTCGGATACAATTTCGTCAATAGCTGTTCGTTAATGATATCAGAGTGCCGGTACTGATAATTTAATAATATCCGAATTTCTCGGATTACACAAAATATAAAACAACGTTTAACGAGCTTCATTATAGAGAGAGAATAAATTACGTTCTAAAATTGGTACAAGTAATCGATATTACAAAGACATCAGTTATGTCAATAATAATAGTTGAATTTGAAAAAGAAATACCAATAAAACAAATATCACCAAAAGAAACATTTATCGATCATCCATCTCGACCAATAATATATAAATAACGATAATTGAAGTTTTTTAATCAGGAATTTTAATGTCTCGTCCTGGTTGAAAAACATTCAATTTAACGGCTCATTGGTTAATTTGTCCGTTATTTAGTGAACCGTCCACAAAATAAAGATGCCTGCCTGTCTAAATAAGTAAAATATAAATATGTATGTATTTTTTTTTATGATAGATTTACCTACTTTCATATAGATGTATAAAAATTCGAAATAAATTAGACTATTGGATAATAATTTTAATTAGCGAAATTTTTCTTATAGAATACGCCTCTTTAAATCCATAAACATTAATTTCCATGTAATACCTGTATCGTATTCATATCCGACGCTTAATAACTTTAAGAAACCATCAGAGTGTCATGTTATACCATGTATAGTTCTCATTGAATTTTTCCTACAAATCATTAACATTCTTCTTAACACCATTAACAATAAATACCTACTATGGAAACTTTTTCGTATACATTTATATACAGTGTGATGTTGAGAAAGACGTGTAGTCAGATTCAATAAAAACAGAGTTAAACAGATTATAATCAGGTGCTTCTTTTGAACAACAAATTTGTCGAGATTTTTCAAGTGTTTTATACTCACAGTCGAAGCACAGCAGGGTGTTATTGTAGAGAATATTTACACCCTCTAACCCTCGATAAATTACAGTTGAGATATTATCTGTCGACTTTATACAATACATCACAATCTACTTGGATTTTTATTTGGATTGTTTGTAAATTTATAGATATTTTTCGATCAAATTCTAGAAAAATTAGAATTAATGTTTTATTTATTCAATTTTTCAATTCTCAATTATTAACTATAAATCAAACCGAAATCAATCTCCAATTTGTTAACGAACCGGTTACAAAAGTGAACGTTATAGGTACTACTTGATAGGTAAACTATAATAGAGACTGTATTAATCTTGGTGCTTTCCACTTGGAACTTTTTACCAATAATTGATCAAAATTTAATTAAATCACGTAATGGAAGTAATAATAGTAAATATGATTTTTTTTATATTGATGATAACAGGTTGTGTACGTTTATTATACACCAACATAAACAAATCAGCATGTTTATATCAAATTAATAACTTTTAATAATTATAAAAGAAGGTTCGATGCTAGTTTATTACCAATAGACATGCTCTTCTAGCCGACTAAATAATAATTAGAAACAACCAATTTAATTTGCATGGAATAGATAACATATTTTTTCAATAATAATAACAATAACGATAAAAAGTAGTTATAAATTCTTGTTAATTTTCAAAAGAAATTGTGTTTTTCTTTCAACTTTTGCCTGTCTTGTAATTTGAGAAATACATTATTTGTTGTTGAATGTGCGAACCAAATTATCCCTATCATATTACCATAGTTAAAATGATACCCTATCTAACCGTAGATAATGAAATGGATTAAAACAGAAGGGAAAACCGCACATAATATACAAACACACTTTATTATCATCATCACCATCACCACCATCACCAATTCGACCAAAATTCTTTTGGGAATAAGCAACCCTGATCAACAATCATATTGACATTAATATCGGGTATTCCCAATTGACACACTAGTTAACCGATCCCAAAAGACAACTTCAACTTTAATCATTCTATGATTTTTTCCCATAAGTAATTGAAACTGCCACCAAATAATAAGAGGAGAAATTAAATTTATAGATGTCCATCTAGTCCATTATTAATAAATAGGACTTGGCCCAAGCAAAGATTGAGCTGAGAATTTTTGTTGAAATGACTGTCTAAAGTCAAGTCGACTAAATTGAATTTGTTTTACAATATCAACAAAATTTATAGGTCGACTTTTCTAACTTGTCGATTTAGTATCATTATACTGGGCAACCAATTTAGGAAATAAGTAGCTATATATCAAGAAACAAGAACTGATAGTAGTTTTAAATTATCAAGTTAATTGAATATCACGAACACCATAACTTATAATACAAAATTATTATTAACTAAGCAAGGTTTTCGTTGTGAAGACAAGGTGCTATAACTAAAATTTAATTTGTGGGTGTCATTTTGAATTGTAGATTGGTTTCGAGAACAAAACAAAAAATGATAATTATCCAGGAGTCGTTGAAAAAATTGAATGTCAATATGTACAACTTAACGTTAGATATACATAGATAAAAAATATATACGGTATAGGTGGATTTATAAAAATAAAAAGGATAATTTATAAAAAACAATTTATCAAATGTCAGGTGTAAATTTGAGTATTAATGTGTTGTGGCCATAATTTACCATCATCATTTTTCAATTGTTTTCTACAGATTTTAATTTGATGATTACGTTAAGGAAATGATTAATTAACGTTACCATTATTCATTTTTCTATTAATCTTTTAGTTAAGAATTTTATCAATTGCTCGATTTGAATTCGTTAGATATACATGAATTTCCTGTTAATTATCGATTTGAATTTTGAAAAATTATAAAAATTATTTTTATAATAGATCGTGTCTTTGATTCGATGACAGTTATCTGATCAAAAATAATAATAATAATAAATCATTCAATTAATGAGTCTTTTAACGATGTAAGCATTTATTAAATGTTTAATTTTTGTCAGCCAATTAATTACAATGTTATCGAATCATTATCTCACATCTTGATTATTCCAATAATAAATGGAATCAATTATAGAATCACTGATTTAATAATGATTGTTGAATTCAATCTTCCCAAGTGAAGATTCTGTTATCGAGGACTAGAACAAGAAAAAGAAGAAGAAGAAGAAGAATACGAAGAAGAGGTCATCTTAACGATTCAAAAATTATGGGTTACATAGTCGTGTATGAAAAATTTTTTTATATCTATAGATATAATAAAAATTGCTCTCTCTCTTTTTATTTTTTAAAACTCATAAAAAAACTGTCTACTTTCTCTGTTCAACCAACAACTGACAAGCAAGCATCAATCCTTCATTCCGTATACACTAAAAACAGCTGTCTGCCGACGGTAATTTGATACTTTTAAGAGGTATTCTCTATCTTTCTCCAACTATTGATAACTGTCTAGTATTATCCTGGTTGCTCTTATGGCAGAAAAACAAACACATTAAAATGAACAGCACTGAACATTGACAATGCCTATAAATAGACCATATACTTCTATATGGGTTTTAGAAGAACGTTATCGGTGTACAGCATCTCCGACTATATAGAAAGACAGAAAATGGAAAAGGACCCTTTGCTATATGTGAATATAGGTACATATAGTAGATAGAGTTGGTCCTTTTATATAATAGATTTCGCATCCGTCCGTCGCCTGTATATCTGGACTAAAGGGAGGGCCAGTTCTTTTCACCATGCCGAAAAAAAGGGCAATAATAGAACACATACTGGTAGATAATTGGAATTGTTTGTTACATAAGCGAGGGGGACTTTTTACCTTGATAATTTGAAAATAATATGAATTACGTTAAGAAATTTCAAATTATTTTGTTTTTAATAACAACAAAAATACTCATATCCGGCGATAAATTGAGGTCGAAAGTCAATTTTAATTCTACGGATTATAACAAAATTTAATTAAAACATTATATTTACATTGAGGATTATTAAAAGAAGCCAAGTAGCGTATCATATGTGATTATTATAAAAAGGGACCATCTGTATAGAAATAAAAGCAAAGGAAACAAAACATATTCGTTTCGACATTAAAGAAAGTCATCCAACTGGAAGAGCCACAAAGACCGAAAAATTAATGATCATTGACAGGCTAATCATCGTTGAAGTTAGAGCATCCCAACGAGAAAGCCTCATCTTAATCACGAATCCCACTTAAAAAAAACTGCATCTTAAAAATGTCACGATTAATAGGAAAAACGTGCTCCTAATTGATGTGTTTTCTACAAATTTAGCCACACTGTGATAATAAAATTTAACAACCCTCTTTTGAAAACTGTAAACATGACAATTTTTTTTTTTGAATGAAACTTAGTGTGTGTTTTGATTCTTATATTATAATATGGTTATAGTTGTTGTGAAGTCTTATTTGGCGAGTAATTGGAGACTTTGTTGTTTCCTATGCGCACGCCTAGTGCACTTCCGGGGCTCCTCTAGACTCCGGTTGTGGTCCGGGTATCGAATGACAATTCAGTGGCTGTCCGCGCATATCGAATATCAAACAACCATAGCCCCACCCACACATGTACATCTTTGTTTCTATCCAATATTTGAATGGAAATATATTTTCAATCCAAATAAAAATTAAAAATAATAATCTGGGAATTATAAAATAAATATGACAATTTTTATTAATTGTTTTGTTGGTTCTGCTCGACTTTCTAGCCAATTTCGTTGGTAGTTCTCAGAAATATTGTCGACGGTACAAGTTGGTGTCAAGCTCCACTGCCCTAAGTTATTGTGGTCGCCATGGGGGCTGTAACCATCCCCCAGGACCGTAATTGAATATTAGCCACAATTTGAATACCGCTGATGAACAAATATAACTTGATGAATTTCTCAAAATTACTAAGATCTTGATCGAGTTTAAAAACGAAATAACAGATTGAGTTGTGAGAATAATCGTATTATTGTTTGATTTATTGGAGGTACGGTCCTGTAAGTGTCGATGATGCGACATGAATTAGCACCGGGGAGCGCCCAAGAACCCCATCGACTCCCGGAAGTCAATGGTTATCATCGTTTGTGTGAAATGATCGTGTTTTGCCCTCTTCCAAACAATACTCTAGTTAGCCGATCGTTTATCTCTCTATATAGACAGAAATTGGGATCAACGACTGTAACGATCTTCCTAAATTATAGCGATATTGTTCTGCTGAAATTGTGGTAAAATCCACAAAAAAAAATACAAAATAAAATAAAAGAAAGTAATAAGAAGATAGACGAGATTTATATGACAATTCTGATGGGAAAAGTTGAGATAATTCTTCCAGGAATAAAGCAAAAAAAATTGTATGAGAACCGTTAAAACGATCCAAGAAATTTATTAACATATTGCTCAAAGAGGAAAAGAACAAAATAATATTTAAAGTCTCGTCGACATTATCCTTACGGAGACATCAAGATTTATTTTGCATCTGATAATGGACGGTTTGCCAAACAGAAGACGTGTCTCAGATAACGCTTCAGACCAGAAGGTGTGAACCCTTTTTTTCTATTATGAAATTTCCATGATCGGACACAATGATAACATTTAAAAATATACTATCTTGACAGTACTATAGGCCTAATGAATAAGAATAGGAAAAGGGGTCAGTTTATAAAAATTCACTTTTGTTATTTTTCTTTATTATTATAGATGTTTTCTTCCTGTTTGTCCGGTTAATATAAATTCAGCTACCCTTTCTTTTTCATCTAGTTTAAAAAGGTTGTCATTTCCTAAAAGGGCCATCAACCCTTAAATTTTCATTTGCTATTTGATACAGTTGTATATAATATTATAATGTTTACGGAAGGTATATTTTTGTAGCCAGTTTGTCTAGAAATAAAAGAAAGGGACGTTATGAATTCGTTTGACAATCATAACAATAGTTAGATCAGTTACGTATCAAAATATCACTTAATTGGAACGAAAAGGGTTGAAAGAAGTGACAGTTGTTTTTCAATCGTTCTAAATCACCAACAATATCACTAATCAAAATGTTGATGGGAGAATGTTTAATTTTATGAGTGACAATATTTCGAATTAAGATGTAGCTATTTAAAAGAGTCCATCAATTTTTGAAATGTTATAGCTTCTCAGATAATCATAAAATTAATTATAAAAATATTGCACTATAAACTACTTATAAATAGACATTTGAAAGTAATAAAATTGCTTAAAATATATGGATATTAGATATTTATTCACCTATAAACTCAAACTACTTCATGAGTAAGTATTTATATGGAATTCAAATACTAGAAGTCCATATCGAAGTTTTATTATTTAAACCTCACAGTAACAATTTCTTGAGAGATATCGAAGCTAGAAATAAATTTCAATAATGAATAAATACTCATCAATTTAATTCTGTAATAGAATAATTGAATATAATCTTTGGAAAATTTCCTAAATACTTGATAGAAATTGAAGATTTCAGTTAACAGTTAACAATTTATTACAATTGTATTTGTCAACTCTTAGATATTTTAATAACAAAAGCGAGATCTATAATAAACCAAAACATAATTTTAATTACTGGCTTATTTTCAAGTTAAATTTGATGGTACTTTTTCAAAATAAAATATTAATTGTAAATGTTCGTTCACAAATCATCTAACCAAAGTTGAATTCAAACAATAATTAAAAGTAATTAATTGCTGCAGGAAGTCTTCTGTGCAATAAAATAGAATTAAACTATTAATAGAGTAGTAATTATACTGTATTTTTTTGAATTTCTCTAAATTCTCAACATAATTCAAAAATTGATTAACTCCTGTCTTTCTCAGTAATTCATACTGTATAAGTAAGAAATATGATAATTGGGAAATTCCATTTTCACAAACCTAAAATTAAAATAATCTAAACTTTTGTATCTTCGATACATAAACTAGAATGAGCCGTCCATAATTGGAGGCCTTAATTTTTCGTGAAAAAACACTTTTATTCAGTGAAATTAATTGTGAAATTTAGAATTCACAATTTTTGAAAATAAACATAGCAATTCAAGTGAATACTCAATAAATCCATTATTCTGTAACAAATTATTATTGGCATTTTCAGATAGTAGAAATAGTAAAAATAATATAATAATTTATGTATGGTTTGGCTTGAGAGATTATTATTTTTATTATGTGGAATGTAAACGCAAAATTTTTGGCAACATGCATTTCTTTGATTGTTTGCTATTTTTATTCAATCGCAGTTTGCGTCCGTCGTTGATTGTTTATTTTATCTCAATCAATTCTTCAATAGATGAAATACTTTTGTCAACCTTTTATTAAGTATCTGATATTTATCTATCTCTACAGTTGAAAATTTACCATCAGTATTGATGTCATCATCATCATCATCATCATTCTAACAAGTTTCTTGTGGATAATACAAGAGCATCGTGTCAATGATGTACATTTTCTAGTTCAATAATATGATTGTATTGTTAGAGACTATTGTTGAGGATTTAGTGGATTTATGAAGCGATGAAGAGCAGGGACGAAAGAGAAACAGCCACAAAATTGTTATAGGGGGCTTGTTGGTAAGAGGTCACAAAACTGGCCCCCTTTTTGGCTTTTCAAATGTCAATCGTTCTATACAAAAACGACAAGAGCTTTACCAGATTAAAGCAAATATAGAACTATATCTCAATTATGTCGGTTCTTATAAAATTTAAAGACGAATTTAAATATAAAAGTTTTGATGGATTATCCATTATAATACATTGTCAATATAAGCCGATTTATTTAATGTTTTGTTCTTTCTATATTGTATATCTTAGTTAAAATTCTAGTCAAATTAATTCTTATTGATTGTGAGAATATTTGAAAAAAATTCCTGAAGATGATAGATATCACACCTAAAAGCATGCTATGTAGTTTTTAAGATAGCAACAAATTAGCACCTCTCACTGACAAAACAACATGAATAACATCAATTGGAAATGCCGATTCCAATTGGTCGATATGGTGGAGGACTCCGCCTCGGCCTTGTTGGGAATCTTTTAGGAAGTCCCGCCTCTGGAGCTTTCTAATATAGGAAAACTGTTCAGCTGGTATTGTAGGGGATCCAGTTGTTCAGAGGACGTTGTGGAGTGTGTTGTTCAATGTGTGTTCAAATCGTATTAAATGTGTATAATTTTGTTTAATAATTTTTAACAAAACCACAACAATTCTCTCGTCCCTCTCTATTTATCGAATCTATTATTTGATTATCGACACGTTAAATTTTCCAACAGAATTGAATTTTGTTAAATTTTTGTACAGTGAACATTCAGCAATCCGTTGCGTCAGATGTTAAATTTAGATTCTGGATATGAATAGAGGAGAACGTTCAATTTAGTTTTGTGTTGTTTATGTATTATAATTGTGTGACGAAATTGTGATCTTGTTTGTGATGATATTTAATACTAAACGATTTGTGGATTATAATTTTTCTAGTAAGACAATTCTCAAAATTTTCTCATCTCTCAAAAATTATGAAAACAAAAAATTGAAATAAAATAATCACAGCTGCATATTCTACAATATTTTGATTATTAGCTGTTGTAAAATGTTTCCGAAAAGAAATTAATACATAATTCTAAATTCTAGAATAAAATTTCACAAGACTCTCATTATTGTCAAAATCTTATATACCTACATAGGTATTGTCAGTTTTAAATTGAATAATTTCAAATTATACTAATCAATTTTATATTTCAATTTACCTATGATTATTAGAATTTGGTCAAGTAACTTTCGTTATCAATTTTCCAGATCCCGTCTTTGGCAAATCAGCATGTTCATTAACAGAATAAAAAAAGATGATTATACCTTTGATTATAATGCAATTATTGATAGAAAAATAACGTAATTTATGTATCATAATAGTAGTTATTTGGGTAATTTCAAATACGATATAAAAAAATAAACAATAAAGGAAGTACCTAGTGAAAGGACAATAATGTTGTCGGCGGGGCTTGGTTACGGCGTTTCTACTACAGTAACAGGCACCACGCCCCCTTATAGTCCACCACCTCCAGCACGACATAGCCCTTTACCAAGTTTTGGATTTACCCAAGAACAAGTCGCGTGTGTATGTGAGGTAAGTGGAATTTTATAAAATAGGATTAGGGCTAACCCGAAAGATCATCTCCATTATAAATGATCTTTGTTAGAAAATTCAAAAATGACAAGGGCCATTGAAAGATTCATCCTATTATATGAAATCTGAATTCAAAAAGTGGTTGGTTCATTTTCAAATTGTAAGCGATCGTTTCAATATTT
>JAZBGZ010000500.1:1277-15782 GCA_037414795.1 Stenodera caucasica | reverse complement strand
GTATGTTTATAATTCCAAACCCTGAAAATCTCACACCTCAAATGTTTACGCCAAATTATTTCTTGATGATAGACTTTCGACTGAGTTGTTATTTATCGTAGGGCTATTAATTATGACGCATTGTCACCTACACCTCATTTTATAACATATACAGGGCTATCCGGAATGATGAGCCAAAAACTCGAGGGGTGATTATAGTTAAAAAATTAATATTACAACTTCCTATAACATTTTTTCGAAAACTCAAAAATAACGGAGTTACAGAGCCTCAAAATTTATTATTTTAAAGCAGCTTTTCCCAATATCTAACTTTCTTTAATTGACGGATTTACTTTGAATTTGGAGCAGTCATTATCAATGTTTATTTGAATCCCTGTTCTAAATTTGATGTGAATCCTCTAGTGTGAAAGGGCCCAAACTGCTCTTGACTCATAAATAAGTGCCTAGAATTTTTTGATTGTTTTTTTTTACATGTTGGTAATACACAATTAAAGAGCATCAAAAAAGCTTTTAAAAAATCTTGATTCATCACGGATAAAATTGGCCTTTTTCGAGAAAAACGCCCAAGGAAAGTCGCTTGCATAAACCAACTCATTCCGGCTCTATTTTAATATTAACAAAATATGCCCAGGAAACGAGCGCAGGAATTACCTTGAAAAGAAGTTTACCTGAAATAAATTTTGACAGATAGTAATTTTATGCGAGTTTGTTGTAAAAACAGTGTCAAATTTGAAAAAGATCCGAGCACTCGCAAAAGAGTTATTAGAAAAAGTTGATTAAAAAGAGCTAACTTTGAAGCCCTGTAACTTCTTCATTTTTGAGTTTTCGAAAAAATGTTATGGCAAGTAATAATTATTAGTTTTTCAAGTAGAATCACCCCTCGAGTTTTTTGCTCATCATTACCGGACAGCCTGTATACAATGATGATAAAACGAGAAAATTATAAATCGATCTGAAAATTAAGTTGAGACAACTGTTCCCAAAGATCTTTTTTGACTTGGTTTTTTTTTAAGGATATAATCACTGTAATTTCAAAAAAAAACTTTTTCGCTATTTTAGCATGAAGTCGATTTATTTTTGATTGAGAGTTTGATCAGCATATTTCTTCCACAACTAAATTAGTGAATGGTTGAAGGAACATTCAAGAAAATGTTTCAAGAATCTGTTCTGTCAAAAGGGTAGAATATTTTCTTGAAACCTGTTTGGTTTTATTGTAACAAAAAAAAATTGAAACTCATTTGACCCATATCCAATATACGGTATAAATTTTAGAGCAACATCTCATCAATAAATATTCGATTATTGTTTCTGCTTTAAAACAATAATAGTTACATCGTCGGATTCATAAGTTATGCGAAAAAGTTTGAATAATTTTTGAGAAACTCAAAACCCTATTTCAAAAATTATATAGTAAGTTCTTTCAATTTTGCGCGTAATTCCTGCTTTAAAAATTATAGAAATATCTACCGAGCACCTGCCATACATTAGCGGCTTTTAGGTTTTCGTGATTAAAAAATTCTGATAATTGTAAACAATGTGATTTCTTATCGAAAAACATATACTAATTGAAGTGCATACCTAAATTAAATGATTGTGAATTCTCACTTTTATTAATAGATATAATTTCAACACAAAATTAAAAAACAAATTGCTATTGCTGACTATAAATCTGTATTTAATCAGTGTTTCTGCTCAAGTTGCGTATTCTATTTTTAATTGCCTTTGCATGTGTCTTCAATCACGATAACCAAAAAGTTGTTAATATATCATTTGTAATAAGTACACAATTTAAACCTTCGCACGAGAGTTTTGTAATATGTCATTGGAATTTATTATGTTCGTTTTTTCGAAAATTCTCTCTCATTCAATAAAAATTTACAATAATCAGCATAATATATCCTAACATAGTATTTATTCAAGCTAATCCACCTACATGTGTTATTTTGTTTACGCTCGTTCATTATTCTTTAGATTTTATATGTATTGTTAAAGGTAGACTTGCATTAAAAGTCTCATGTTACTTTAAAAAAAAAACGTCTGTTTTCATGTTTACAATAAACCCAAGAAATTGTAGGTGGTTATCAACAATCATAGACGCATCAACAATATTTTTTCAATATCCTGTGTATGTTTATAAACTTTGTACAATACAATAATATTAAATTCAAAAATATTTGATAAATTACTTTGAAATTGATGAATCATTTGAAAATATTTCATTTATCTTTATTAATTCCAGTGTTTATTGTTAATAAGAATTTCCGTTTCCGTAAGTTGTAAAAAAAATTAAATGTATATTGTTTTAATCAAATTGTAGGTTCTACAACAAGCTGGCAATGTTGAGCGTTTGGGTCGTTTTCTATGGTCATTACCAGCATGTGATAAACTACATAACAACGAATCTGTATTGAAAGCCAAGGCAATTGTCGCCTTCCATCGTGGCAATTTCAAAGATTTATATAAAATTCTGGAAAGCCATCAATTTAGTCCGCACAATCACGCAAAACTACAAGCACTATGGTTGAAGGCTCATTATATTGAAGCTGAACGCTTACGAGGTACTATAATAGTTCCAATAGCCAAATAATTATTAATATCGATTCTTTAATTGATTATTGCCAAAGGACGACCTTTAGGAGCTGTTGGAAAATATCGTGTACGACGGAAATTTCCATTACCACGTACAATATGGGATGGTGAAGAAACTAGTTATTGTTTTAAAGAGAAATCAAGAAGTGTTTTGAGGGATTGGTATAATCATAATCCTTATCCTAGTCCACGTGAAAAACGTGAATTAGCTGATGCTACCGGTTTAACAACAACACAAGTTTCCAATTGGTTCAAAAATCGACGACAAAGAGATCGAGCAGCTGAACATAAAGACAGGTATTGTTTATATTCCATCTAGTTAACACGAATCATAATTAACTTAATCATAGAATAGTTGAAGTAACCCTTAGGTATAAAAGTTCATATTCATGTAGTATACATATCATATTTCAACTAAAAGAAGCCTTAGTAATTTTTTTAGTGTATTTTATATAGATTGATGAGTGAAAAATTGAGGGTTTCTTCTGTATATTGTTGTTGAATTTGTTCTTCAATATAATTGTTACGGTTTCAAAGATCGAAATGATTTTATGATAAAGAAACTTTATGTTTATTTGTAAGAGAGTGGGTTTTGTGGTTTGATTATATTGACATTCATAACGGGCGTTATCCAAGTTTTAATACATCTACATATTGCGTTGAGTCTTGACTTAAAGAGTGTCAGATGTCGGTTCCCGTGACTCACGTTCTAAATTTAACCATTCCCAGTTTTGAAATCAAATCCGCATTTTCTTTATTACTATTATTCCTCTTATTATTATTGCACTCAATATTTCAAGGATTATTTCCCGATTGTTATTTAAAATCGAAAATCAAACTAAATTGTTTTATAAACAGTTTAAATAGAAGCATTAAAAGTGTTGAAATTATAGCGATTTCAAAAATTTTTGTTTGATTTATGTGAGAATGTAATGTTCGATATAGTATAGAATACAGAATGTCTAAAAATGTACACCAAAATATCTACAAGGCAAACCATAATTCCTCGAAAGATTTTTTAATTTGTGAAAAGCAACAATTGGCTTTAATGGGGTGGAAACCGCACATTTGACAGGGCATTAAAAATGGCTATTCATAAGATTGAGGCAGAAAAAAAGAGGTTATTGAAAACTGATCACTTACCAATAGAAGCGTCGTCTATGAATTATGCCTAATCCAGATTTGCTACAATCAGAAAACAAATCATTAAATATGAGTTTATAACGGGCTTAATTCTGAATCTCATTCATTCAATTACGTTTAAGACAAAACGAAAAATAGTCTTCTATATAAACTCAAAATTTTGGAAATATGAGACACAAAATCGGTTCAAATATCTCAGTGCTTAATGTCTTACCATAGCACTCCTTTCTTTGAAATTTTCATTAGATTTCGATAGTCCAGTACTTCATTTATGGTCATTTTGGATAGTTTTGGCTTCAAGTACCTGTAAAAAAATCTATTTTCAACAGACTTTATATGTATAATGCGCCTTGTTTATTAATTATTGAAGAACAATTTTGTGAGGGTCTAAAAAGGTGTTTTTCTATTAGCACATTGGCATGGAGCGTGACATTCATTTGTTAATAACGACAACTATTAACTAGCTGGTCTGTTAAATAGAGGGTATATTTTGCTTTAACACAAGTCCATGTGCACAGATGTAGTCAATCGTTGTCGCCATATGAAACAAATCTTAACAAATGGTCTGTCACCGCCCGTTATGCATGAAGAAGTTGTCAAATGATAAGTGCGAGAATTTTTATTGCGTAAATATATTTTTGCATTTATAATAATAAATTGGCTTGTTTTCGTTTCAAAATTTCATTTTGGTAGAATGTTATCAATCAATTTTGAAAACAATTTGGCATCCATTTAGACAAACGTATCGGATGTGAACGTATGGTATGAGGTGTCGTCTAAAATAGCAACACTGGCTGCTTCTGAGGCTATTCTCAGTTTCCAGGTCCAACAAAGTTATTCGACACCGAAAGCCGCCAATACTAGAAATAGAATCATAGAAATTATTCGTGACTGTTGTTATTATAGTAGGAATAGTTGTTATTATAACTGTTGAACAAATTCGATTTCCCAGTTTGTTGCTGTTATTGCTTTCTTACAACATTGTCTTTTTCCCTAGAATTCTACTTTGTATGATGTATGTTTAGTCTTCATTTAGTTGTTTGTCGTTGTTTATAGAATTATATAAGAAATAGTCTGCAAATTGCTTGTAATTGAATCTAGTCTGTCAAGGTGCATCGCCAAAGACCACCTACACCGTGTTCCTTCTGTACACAGATACACATTATAAACGTATAATACCCTCCCAGCCGGGAGGCATTGTAACAACGCGCACACACAGTGCCGGGTTCTGTAAATATCGAATTTCACCTGCGGGCTGCCTCCTTCGGGTAACCCGATATCCGTAAACCGTCATCGATGTTGTGTTGTTTGTTTCAAACAAGCGTACATATACATATATAGAAGAATTTTCGCTTGAGAACTCTTTCGTGAAAACCGAAAAAAAAATTAAGTATTTATAGAGAAAAAAACCAAAAAATTTTATAGTTTCCTTTAGCTAGTTGATTATGGAGACGAAACAAATAGAATGATAGAGATGGAGACAAATGGGGCCAAAGAACCCGACGAAAAGTGGCGGAATTCAGTAAACACATGTGCACCACTTGTCACACACCGCCCATTTTTTGTTTTTTCATCAAAAGGGACTCTATCCATATACACAAACATATTCAAAACTTTTGAGGAAAGGTTCCTAGTAAGTGTTTATTTAAGCCATCAATTTCGACTCGGAACCAAAATTTTTAAAATAAAAACGGATCGACACTAAATACTTGATGATTTAAGCTAAAAAAGAAAAAGACAATGACGATATTTTCTCTCACTACAGAAGAAAGTGATGGTTTAAAACTGATGATGACTTCTTATAATAGAATTCGATCGGAATATATAGTTTAATTGAGGGGTGGATAAAGTATATTTGAACAGACACTGTTGTTTTCGTGTAATTTGATACCAGAATCGAAGGGCGATGGTGTTGTTTGCGGTAGATAGGCCTCTACAGCATTCCAAACACGGCTTCCATTAGTACGAATTTTCAATTGTTCCATCATTATTCCTCCACAATCCACTGATATAATCGATAATATCCGAAGGAGCTATAATTGCACAACAATTACTGTTATCTATTCTTGATTATCTCAACATGTAATTTCATCGATTTGATTTATTCATAAGTTATAAATATTGTTTATTATTGTGTCAAATTGTCAATTTTGATCGGAGGATCAGGACAATACTTGGTCATATTTGTAGAACTAAAGTGAATTAACGAATTAGGTTCCTTTTTTGTTCAAAATAACAGCCAATGTTGAAAATTTATTTTTTTGTTTAGTGGCCAGTCAACTTCCGATAAGCCCCATTTGGATTCTAGTGGTTCAGAAAGCGAATCTGAACATAAAATGTCAACATACACTCCATCAGGTCCAGTTGGTCCACCACAATTAACACCCTATGGTGGTATAGGGACATCAACAGTAGGTGGACAACCTCTGTATCAGACACCAGGTGGAATATTGCATGATTATCAAACATTGTGACAATGGTTAGGTGGAAATTGTTCACAACAAGATAATAATATTGCCACAAATACTACTTCAAATGTTATGTAATATTAATAATAATTATCATGATAATAAACAATTATGAATAAATAATCTTCAGTGATAAGAATATAGCTTGTAATTGACAATTACCAATTATTGATAAGTTTTTGTGTTCATTATCAAGATTCTTGATTACACGCTATTTTCACGTTTATTAATAAATAAGAATTACAATATTTGTAGCTTCATCACCCCCAATTTTGTGAAAAAGCTACAAATATTTCCGAATAGTTTTTGTTAACTGAACTTTCTATTTATAAAACAATTACAACAACTGTAAATAAATACGGACTATTCTCTTGAAATCTCAATAATTATTATGAAATATAGTGTTTTACAGTAAAATAAATGGCACCAATTATGTAATAATCATTACTCGAAGCTTTGATTCAGATTTCTTGAAGACTTGAAGAAAATTCCATGTAAAATGCACAAATCAAAGGCAATAAAATTGAGGGTTTTTCGAAATATTTTTGAAAAACCATAATTACCTTCACTCATACGTACTTAATTATTGTAACTGAAAAACCACCACACAATGATTTATGTTTATGTTTTTTTTTGTTAATAAAGGTTATAAATTATTTAAACATTTCATTTCATTTGCACAAAACAATTGAAAACTACAACAATGGCGCCATCCACGAGTTACTAGATAAATTACATATATCAAAAATAATAGAGGGATCATGTCCTATGCATCAGTATGTAAGCGGACGGTCATTTTTCGATACGTTCATGCAGTTTTTCGATGTAATTAGTTTTCAAAATGCTCAAAAAGGATTTGATAAATTTTTTATTATGAATATTTATTATTATTTTTAGTGATTTTGCTATGATTTTAGTAACTTTATTTTGTGTGGTTGGTATTGGTAGGAGTCTGTTAAATGTCAAATAACCTCCAAAACAACAATTGTAAAAATCACTTCTATTTTTGCAAGTTTTGTGATTTTTAGTCAAAAAAAATGAGTTATACGGAGAAGCATGATGTTCCAAATAAAGACGAATGGATGAAATTACTAGAAGAGAATGATTTAGGTCGTACAAATATGAATAAATTAATAATGAATTATTTAGTTACAGGTAACTATTTGTTATTGTTTTGTAAATAAATAATCATGTTATTGATGATTTATTATTAGAAGGTTTCAAAGAAGCTGCTGAAAAATTCCAACAAGAATCTGGTGTAGCTCCTGCAATAGAATTACATAGTTTAGATGATCGAATACGGATAAGAGATGCAATAATGAACGGTCGTATCCAAGAAGCCACAGCTTTAATTAATCAATTACACCCAGAATTATTAGATAATGATAGGTATTTATATTTTCACCTGCAGGTAAATTAAGCAGACTTAAATTGAACTATTGAAAATTTATAATGTTCTGAATTATTTTAGCAATTACATTTAATCGAATTGATACGCAATAATCGTGTTGAAGAAGCATTAGCATTCGCGCAAAGTCATTTAAGTGAAGCTGGTGAAGATGATCCATCTGTATTAACAGAATTAGAACGTACTGTTGCATTATTGGCATTTGAAGATCCGTTACGATCGCCATTCGGTGATTTATTGGCACCATCACATCGACAAAAAATCGCCAGTGAAGTTAATGCAGCTATATTGAAAATGGAACATCAAGAGACGACAGCATCGAAGATTTCAACATTATTAAAACTAGTATTATGGGCACAAGATAAATTAAATAAGAAAGATGTTAAATATCCAAAAATGACCGATTTAGCAACAGCTACAATAGACGATCCACAATAATCTCCAAATATTTATTTTTTGTAAATCCTGATTAGACAAGTTTAAATGGAATTTTTTTAATTAGAAAAAATTAGAAGTAATGGGTTTCCTGTTTGTTCTAATAAGGCTTTTTTTTATTATTGTAATTTAAAAAAAAATGTAAAAATACTTAAATTGTATTGATGCTGTTATTTAACAAAATTAAAGTTAACAATTTGTAAAAATATACATTTAAAACTTGGATTATTTCAATTCATTCACAAAAAAAAAATTGTACAGTCACCATGAAGATTCGAAATGTTACCATCCGAAAACGTATTCGAAAGCTTTCGATACAAGTCCTGTTGATTTTTGTGGAACATTTTGCGGTGGCAGAATCGAATTATTCTCATTTGGACTCATAAAAGATTGTCTCAATGATCTAGCACGTATTGGTGAAACAACTGCATCATTCTCCTTATTTTCCTTATTATAATATAAATTAATACCAATCATAATCGAGTTGTTGATACAACGTCCATTTAACGCTAGAGCTCTCGATACATCGTTCAGATTTTCGAATTTCACATGCACCCAATTACCTTGAGGTGGTAGTTTCTCATCAACGATAACCCCGCAATTTGATAATTGCGCTAAAACTAAACTTAAAGCACTTGGTGGAAAACCAAAAACAGTCACCCAATAAGTATCAATACGATCTGTACGATTAAATTGATTTGTCCTACTAATTGAATCATTTAAATTATTCAAATTTCTACTATAATTTAAACTATCATCATTGATTCTCGATAAATTCCTACTAAAGCTTGGCATATCACTATATGGTAATGCAGTACTACTTAATGGACTTTGATTCGGTTTATAACGTTTTTCTTCAATTGTGTCGAATAAACCTTGGCTTGGTGGTCCAGTTTTGTGTGGTGTGAATGGTTTTGTTTGTATATTATCAACATTTTGATTACAATTATATAATTTTGGATATAAACTTTTTGGATCTGGTGTACTTGTTTGTGATGGTTTACGTAAAACCATTGGTGTACGATTACGACCTGGTGATATGTTTAAATTGGGCGTTGTCGGTTGGGACTGTGATGTATTATCGCCCATTAAAAAATTCGGTAGGAAATTACCAACACCTGGTGATGATGGACTGGATGGAGCACTACCCAAAGCCATTGGTTCCATTCTAACCTAAAAATTATTCGAATAACCAATAATTACCAATAAAACATAAATCTACTCACTTTGTTTGAGAATATTTTCACTGAAAAATTTGAAATATAGCAGTTTTTTTATTGATTTTTATGTGAATATCGTTTCTAGTGTAAAATTCAACGGAAAAAATGGAATCTATGTATAGAGTGCTGACATCTATGAGCGCTATCAACTTCACAATATTTTCGTTAACTACATAGAGTTTATGACACGTAAGTTGTCGATTGTAGATTTGTGTTTTTTTTGTAAAATCTTTATTTTTGACTTTGATTCTATTTGACTGATTCCCAAAAATTTCACGTCTCACGTTTCTATAGAGAAGAAAAAAATAAAGTTGTTGTTTTATATTGTTAGACGTTTACTTGTCAATTTAACGGTAATTTTCTCGAGAAATTACTCTAAAAAGTACAGTGAATACTTAAACTTTATGAATAAGTAATTTAAATCACATTTCCAATGTATGAAATTGATTAATTACATGTTTGATTACTGGAATAAAAATTAGACCTGAAAATGGAAAGAGAAAATGCAAGCGCCCTCTAACAAGAATATGTAAGCATGAGTGCTATAAATAAATATCCTGTCGATAACGGTCTAAGTTCTATGGTGTTTTTCATTTCATTTTTCTTATCTGTTGTATTTTTGTTGCTTTGTTTATGTTTATTCATAATAATTTTATTGTTATTTTGTATTTGTTTATTCGTTTTTGTATTTTTCTTGTTAATGTTGGTAGTTTCATGTGTTACTGTGATGTCTTGTTCGAATAATCAAAGTAGAGAATCTATATAATTTGTCAATATTCTAAAACTATTAAGTGATAATAAAATACCAATTATTGAACGTTTTTTATACTTATTGCACCCTAATCGTCTCCTAAATCAGCTGCTATCCATTCTGAGTTTTTTTTCAATGAGCTGATCATGTAATTTTCAATTGATACATGACTCCCACTTTTTAATCACAAACTGATTTCAAACGAATTTTGTGACTAAGATTTTTCACCATCAACATTTTAAGCATAAGAAAAATCTTATTCTTTTTCCACGTTTATAAAAACTCTCAATTCATTGAAATTAGAAAAAAATTCATAGCTGTCAATATTCTGCAATATTAACTCTAAGTACTTAGTGGGTAAAACAGTTTTCTCGTTGAGACTGTCAGAATCCACGTGTAGAGGGTAATAACATTTTGGCGGGCTTTTTATAATCATAAAACTGTCGATTATCTTACTAAACTGAATAATAATTATTATTCGAATATCATTCTGATAACAGCAGTCTTTAAAATAACTGATTACGTCTTGAATTTGAGCGTCAAAAGTTCAATTGCTGTTTATCGAACCTCTTCAAATCTGTTTATCTTTCTCGTAAAGTTTTACATTCGAAACTGATCATGTTTTATGAAAATTGTTGACAAAGTTATCTCTCATTTTTTGAAAAATCGAAAATTTTGATTGCACGCCTGCGTTTTCGTGAATCATCTACTGATTCGAATTTCTAGTCTCTGGATCTTCTGATATACCAGTTTTATATTATGAGGCAGTATTTAACAAAATGGCGATGCCGCGGGTATTGTGTCGTGTTCGTCTCTTCTTTAACAACGATAAATTATCAATAACAAACTATTCAACAATTCTTAATAATAATTTATTAAAAAATGTAAGTTATAACTCTCTTTGATCGATATAGAAAAACAAATTATTAACAATTGCTTATCTGCAATATAGATTTTATTCTCTCAACACCTGTTTTTTGGAGTAATTCTAACGTAAATTGGGCCCAACCCCCTTTTAAATTAAAACAATAACGAGTTTTTTCAAAAAATTCATTTTCCATATTTCAATTTATATAAATTAAAAAAATTGTAATATAGTGAGGTTAAGTTTTCTGATGCGGCAAACAAATTCTCCCAATATACAATGCAAATTCTATAAAAATTAACATATCGTAATTAACATCAATAATAAATTCAGTTGAAATTCATCAAATTTATACTTTTTTTTAATTTTTGAGATACAAATTGATTATTTTACTGTCAATTTTCATTCAACTTTTTTTACATCAAATCAGAAACGAATCTGAAATAGTAGAATAGTCACTTTTATCATTTCCTCTGATTAATGGCAAAGGAAATTTTCTACTTTGAATTATCTAGATAAAAATAAATACACAATTGATAAGAAATTAACAACAATTATGTTGTTGGTTGAAGGCACACATTCAATAATAGATAAACTAAATAAAAAATATAGGTACACTTCATCAGTATGTAATTCTATTTATAAAATTCATTGGAAATTTGAATCTTACAAAATTGGGTCATTTTTGATAATTTGTCTTGTCAAATTATTTTAAAAGTTTTATTGTGGAAATACTCAGATAATTAATCAGTCTAGGGCCTGTGAGATTAGTTCGAGAATAATTAAGTTTTCGACTCGAAATAGATTCATTTAGGGAAAACAAATCGTCTTACAAGACGATGATTCTCAGCAATATTTATAATAATTTACGTTCGGTACAGTAAATATAATATAAATTTTCATCTGTTATCGCTGCAAGGACAAAATCGAATCTGATGTCCTCTTGTTCACATTTCGTTCTATAATTCAAGTATAGTAGCCCCATATACAGACGATTAACTGATAGTTATAAAGTTCTGTTATGTGTAGATCATATTTTGTTTCAATTTCAATATTTAAAACTATAATTGATGTTTGATTATTATCAAGGATGTGAGTTTGGGGTCACCATGGTATCACTATATGTATTTTGCGGAATTATGCAGTATTTATTCAGTTATTATCCTTAAACTATTCTAGAGGATGCTTTAACAATTAATCTGAACAAACGTTCAACTATTTTAACAATAAATAACTATTTAGAATTTAGAATGTCTCATATCGTATTGCGAAATATGTTTGAGTTTTGAGTATTTGTTGTTTACCTGTAGCTGTTCTTTTGTCCTTACAAAGTTCTGAAGCACCCTCTTGTGAAGTATTCATCATGTTGTACACTTCAAGAAAGTTTTTTCTCTTATTAATCATTAATATATCTTCCAGTAGAATGTTTCAAATGTTAGGGTTTGAAAATAGGTAATTTGATTATTTATAATATTCAAATAAATTTCTATAATTCATAAGATTTTTGCTAGATTTCCGACAATTTCTCTGTTAAATTTTTCAGTGTTTTCTTCTGTTGCCAACTTTTCTTCGAACTCCTCCAATTGTTACAATTGCTAAAGTTTCAACTTGTTTGATCTTTACGTTTCCTGCTCCACTACCTAAGAATCTCCTAATATGTTTCCGTGATTGGTATTTACCTGAAATACTTCGAGAAAAATGTCGAACCTTTCAAAATAATATAGGTACGACAAAAGCTTCTTCATTCTATTCTTCTCTCTCTCCTTTCTTCTCTATTTTTCGAATATCATTCATCAAGTATCTTGTTTTGAAAGATCTTACATTGTCGTTTGAGACCAGAATATGATCATTTAAGGAATGATAAACCGTCAACAAATAAGCTTCCTCATTTGTAATTCTTGTGCCTTTTATTCTGTTATAAGATGAGGTAATTGAATTATCTTTTTTGGATTTTTTGTATTATTTATACGGATTATTCCATAAAAAGCCTCTTTTATGACTTCATATTTATGATGGAATTATAATGGATTTTTAGGTTATACCTTTATTCCTGCTACACACAATTATGGACTTTTTATACGATCTCAATGCTGTATCCTTTAAAATTATCAAAACCTCATGTTCAGTGAAATGAAAGCGAGCATCACATTTCTAGTTGCAGTTCTTTTATAGTAAATCAGAATTGACTCTATCGACTTGACGTTTGAATAGAGATGAGAAAAGATGTCCAACGAAATAACCACAGCAACTTGAATTTTCTTGTATTCTTTTTTAGATTTGTCCTGGCTGAAGGCCAAAACGAATTTGGTGCATCATAATTCCCAACTCTATCCAACAATACATGAAAAAAAACGGTTGTAATAACTTCTCATGGGTCATCTTAAAGAGATAAATAAAACAAACTTTTCTCAGTAAGATTAAAAATTGATCACTTTTTTCAGCCACTGTTTTTCAATTTGTTTTATACTTTTCTTACTGATAGAATCTGGGATGGAACTGATTATCAAAGTTTTCTCTCATGAGAAATGTTTCATAATAAAACAAAAGAGTCCGACAATCACTAGACTTCGATTAACGGATTTAAAAATAAAAACTGATCGTTTTATTGAATTATCCAACAAAATTCGGAATTTACGTAGAAGCTACAGCTACAATTAGGAACTCTCCACATTTCCAATCACCTATTCTATCAAATATAGTTATTCTTAAGCTCATTATCTATAATCAACAGAGC
The DNA here is from genome assembly GCA_037414795.1 of Stenodera caucasica. Taxonomy (NCBI): domain Eukaryota; kingdom Metazoa; phylum Arthropoda; class Insecta; order Coleoptera; family Meloidae; genus Stenodera; species Stenodera caucasica. Next base: position 2,169 of record JAZBGZ010000500.1, on the reverse strand, counting down.
TTCAATATTAGTTGAGCCAATTTATCGGATTAAATCTTACTAATATTCACACAATACTAAGTCTGCAATAATTTTGCTATTTTGAAGGGAATTTACCGAGTGAAATTCCAAGATACCATCGAAACAATAGACGGTGGTTAAATTATTAACTAACTAAAATAGCGAAAATTTTCTATTATTTCTAGCTCTCCAGTCAAAAAGGTTTATTTCGCCCGACATACTATATTACTTTTTATTGTAATTTTTTTTTCTCTATATTTAAGCTGTACATATTTTTCTTTCATTCTATTCTACACATAGAATTTGAAATAAGTTCTTTCTTGTAGAATTTTCATTACAGGTTTTAGACACGTGGAGTTTTTATTCGTCTGGTCTTTAATTTTCATTACTTTTCACGCCAATTGTGGAAAATTTCTTTATCCATCCCAGAAGACGTTCTAGAATGTAGCACTTTATTTTCAATCTTACTTTATATTCAATTTTGAATAGTATTTTCTTTCATTCTCAATATCTTCAAGATAGGATGTCTTTCTCGACATGTCAACATGTTTTCATAGACATCTTTATTGAACATTTTCACAATAAAGTATTGCTTTTGTGTAGTACTGTAGCCTTTGATTTTTCCATAAAATTCAACAATTGTTTCTTTTGACAACTGACAATTCCCAACCACCGTTCTACTTGTGATTTATTAACGTTAAAAAATTTTTTTTGTTTGGTTCCGTTCCAAATTGTTGCAGGAATTTTTCTTGTCAAGGCCAAACTGGATCAGGATATTAAATATTTTGTTTTTTATTAATTATTCGACCATTGATTTGTTTAAAATAAATTTCAATGTCGACTCCAGAAAATTTATTTTGCAATTCTATTGTTCGTTCAAAATTGAATACTG
>JAZBGZ010000499.1:22209-39739 GCA_037414795.1 Stenodera caucasica | reverse complement strand
TCATATTTGTTGTAGGGAATTCGTTTTTTTGTTCTGAAGCTTGACTCAATTCCACAAAATTACTCCAATTAATTCCTCAAATACAAGAATTGGGCCGCTTTAGGCTATCAAATTACATTATAACACTCACACAAAGTCTCAACTAAATAAAGTATAATAAAAGTTAAACAAACAATTGTCCTCAAACAAATACTTAATTCAGTTAATATTATCTAATTTAGAATTTGCCAAAGAATGTTTTAGGGTTGAAATTGATTGAATACACCACAGATTCTAATTTAAATTTACCAAACACGTAAACTTCTCAAGGTATTTAATTGGATCGTGTGAAATTTAATACTCTCATTTTACATAACAATTCGATCGCAAATGGCATCCCAGAAGTCAACCAGTGTACCTAACTACACTGTAAGATAAGAATTTAAATTAATCTCAACTAGTGTCCAATTAAATTTGAGCAAAGAAAAATAATGGATTATCGATAGGTAGTAATGGAAAAGAACTTCGAATTCCGATAATCGGACGTTTCACTAATGAATTGATGATTGTTTATATAACTATGGACTGGACTTATAAGTTCAGCTTAAGGTTGTTTAACGCTGGCTATTGAATAGTTATATTTCAATATACTTATTTTTAATTTTTATTTTTTACATAAACTCGTTCAAAATAGACGATTATAAACAATTTCAAATGTTGTTATTTTATATTGTCATATTTTTCTCGTATCAATAGATTTGTAAATATTCATGACTGAATTTGTTTATTTTGACATTAATTTTTTGTTCTTTACGATACCTTTGAGACAATGACTGAGGGGAAATAAATTTCAATATGAATTCAATAAAATCAGATACCTATACTTTTTAGAAATACCGTTCTAAAATTTATCCCTATTTCTAAGAAAAAACATCATCTATTAGTGGGAGAACTAGTTTATTTATATTAGTTACCAATGTGCCGCTCTAATGCAATTTTTCTAGAGATTATCTTGCCCTATGCCGCTGTACGGCGAAATATCCGGTACTTATTCATAACAATATGACTTTATCTTCTATCTCTTCGATTCATATGAAATAGACAAATCAGTGACTAATTGTTTTTACAATTGTTGCCTTGACAACCGTCTCATAACAACGGTGCCTAGGAGAAGTGATAGGTACGTCAAGATTCGCCTATGTTGGCTCATTCTTGAACATAGCTTAAGTATAATCAGGCGTTTTATATGGATGAATTGTGTCTCACTCAATATTTTGTCACAAACTGATGCTGCTCGAATATCTTCTCAAGAGTATTATCGAGAATTGAGAAAAGGCTTGCTATGGCTTTCCATTTGAGTAAACTCTGAAGCTTTGCAATTTTCAGTTATATAAAAAGCTTCTAAAATGATTGCAACCAACAATAACATATACGAAAGCTTAATTTTTTCTTTTATCTTATGTTTTATTCTATTCTTGTGAATTTAGAGTTTCTATTTCAAATAGTGATTTTAATCGATTAGAAATAAGAGTCTTTACGTATTGTCATTTCGATGAATATACCTACAGGATTTGTTGACTCATCTAATCTTTTTTAAACAGATGAAACAACTTGAAGTGTAAAGGTTCGGTTCCCTTACTGTACTTTAAACAAACTAGTGGAATTGCTTTTAAACCCTTAGAAATTCCTATAAAAGTTTAGAGATAGAGAGAACGAACTTCTTTATTTTCATGAGTTTTAAGATTTCGAATGTGTCCCACATATTTTACGTATAACTATCTTTGTTTGAATTGAACATGCTAGTATAGCGTTTTATGATTCTAATGCAACAATTAGGATGAAATGTCGCTATTCGTTTTTTACTGGGCAATTTATCACGAATTTTACTGCTAAAATCTCGTATTAAATGAGATGAAGATCGTTGAACAATAAATTTGGCGAATCGAGAAAGTGATCTACAGTTTGTTCCAACTAAAGGGATTACTTGAAGATTGTCCAAGATATAAAAGTGACTATATGCCTATTTTGAAAATAAGTCAAAACAAAATCAATTTTTTCAATATTCATTGAATCACAACGAAATACTACTGAAAAAAGTGTGAAGAATGTCACGCATAAAAACGTTTCACAATTTTGCCATATGGTTCAATTATCTTGTTATATGGATAATCCACTTGAGCATCAATATTCAGATTGAGAATTATTAATAATAATGAATATTGATAAATTCCACTTTTTCAACTCAATTTTTTTTAAAAGTCCTCTCGACCACATACGGAAAAATTAAAAGAAAATCTTTTGTCAACATATGCAGAGCATCCGTTTAATATTTTTTTTTTCAATAAAATTTTATTTCGATTCGATGAAAGTTAAGGAGGTCGATCTTGATTTCACCCTCTTACAAAATAGCCATTTATTTCTCAATTTCCACGTACTCTCTTAAAGAACTTTGAAAGTCGTTTTCTATTTTTATGAAAAATAAAGCTCTTCCACTTTAGCTAGAACGGACTGTATATTTTGGATTTATTGAATAGATTGCAAACTCTTTTTCAATATTTTAATATCATTGTTGCAGAATGTTGAAACGAAACTAGTAAAATGTTGCATCGCAGTACATCGTCGAGACGTCGAAGGGCATCTAGAAGTGCAGCCTCATCGCCGCAAATTCGAACACCACGATCAGCTGCAACTAGTCCAGGTAGACGTGCAAGTATAGCTGTTTCTCCAGTAGATAGTGAAAGAGCAATGAAGAATTTATTAACAACGGATGTAAATCGCAGTCCACGTCATAGTATAATACCTGATATATCATTGAATAGTTCTAGTCAAGATAATTCAGGTGGAAGAAGTCCACGACAAAATTTAAGTCCAAGAAATAGTCTTGTACCAGATGGTGTATCAAGAAGTCCTCGACATAGTTTAGTGCCAAATGATAATTATTCGCGTAGTCCAAGAAATAGTTTAGTGCCCGAATTAGCACTAAGTCCGCGTAATAGTTTAGTGCCAGATAATTTTAATCGTAGTCCAAGAAATAGTCTTGTGCCTGAAGTTAGTAAAAGTCCAAGAAACAGTCTTGTACCGGATATATCACGAAGTCCTCGTCATAGTTTAACACCAGAAAATTCCGGTTATGGTTCAAGAATAAATTTAGCACCTGAATATAATCGAAGTCCAAGAAATAGTTTAATACCTGATTCAAATCGATCACCACGACAAAGTCTAACACCATCTGAATCAACAACATGGAATAATGGACCTGATGAAATCAATCGAAGTCCTAGACATAGTATTGTACCGGATAATAATCGAAGTCCACGTGGCAGTATTGCACCAGAAAAAAGTGTGCGAAACAGCCCTAGAGGTAGTATTGGTAGTAATGAATATATGGGTGATCGAAGTCCACGTGGTAGTCTAGGTGCTGAAAGTTGTGACAATCGTAGTCCTAGAGGGAGTTTAGCCAGAAGTACACTCACAGCAGATGAATGCGGTCGCAGTCCAAGAGGCAGTTTAACATTAACCTTCCAAGAACCTCTAGCTAGTGAACGACGAGCCAGTGCTGACAATCCTTCAAGTAAGTTATGTTGACACTTATTACTCCCTTTTACATAAAAATCCGCAAAGGAGTTCAATAACCGAGAATCGCGCCCGTTTCTATGTATGTCAACCAACTAGGCTACTGAGATGCTCAAATCCAAACACAGACACTGAACTTATCTCTTTCGGATCCTACTTCCGCGTACTTCACGAAAATGGGCATCATTTTGCCTCGAGGACTAATGCAGCTGACCGTAATAATAGAATGGACTTTTTTCAATGGTTTTAAATGGAAAGTACAATACAAATCGTAGTTGACCAAGACACTATCGAAGAGGATTTATTTTTTGCCTCTCAAGTTCAATTTACTCAAATCGAACAACAGTTTTATTTGAGTTTGATTCCTAAGAATATGCTAGTAAGGTATAGTAGGCTGTGGAAATAAAATGATAGTATATCTACTATATTTTGGCCAACTTCGATTTGTATCTAAAAAACACAAATTCATGTTAAGAGTTTTTAATTATGGATGCTAAAATAAATCTCACTAGATCATCAATATCTTCATAAACAAAGAAATTATTTCAATTTTGCCCCTTAACGCCAGATCAAATTCAAATTTCCTCTTCAGATTTAAGATCAGCTCCAATAGAGAGCTATTCGCCTCTTTTTCTTTGAAGAGAAAAATAAGAATGCCGATTTGCGAATTTCATTGTTCATTAAACATTTACAGCGTTAAACAGTTTATCTGGTTCGGATCTTGGCGCAGATATTGAACTCAACTTTGGATTTTTCGTAAAAACAAAATTACTCTATGACAAGTCATCCCAAATATGATTATTTGTTCAATTACAGTTAATCGTCAATCTATAATCGATTTTCGAATTATTGTTGAGCGTTATAAAAAAAAATTTCCCTGTTTTTATATTTATTGTCGATTAAGATAATATTTATTCTTATCTGGATTTTATTTAAAAAAATCTCTTATATTTCATGTCACATATGGTTTCAATGTATATATCCCACATACACAGAAGTGGAAATGGCACTTGTGTGAAAATTCAAAATGTCACCCTCTGCTCTATTACAATGAATAATGCAAGATGTTTTTCTTTTCGTGTCTCTTGATCCCCCTTGAGCCATATCAAGATTCAAGCCAATATGTATATATGTCAATTGAATTTTTATGTACTAAATTCAAGTTGTTCAACTACATATTTGTTTATTCAAGAATATTGATTTTTATTTTATATTATAGTTTCACGAAGTGCTGGTGGTGTTCGTAGTACTTCACCATATAGATCATCGTCACGGGGTGCTATTAATACCGGCTATAGTGGAAATTCTGGATATTCAGAAAGTGGTTCACGACGTGCTAGCAGTTCTGTTAGTCAGGTAAAGATAAATAGTGCAGTGCTATATTTTTTATTAGGCAATGTTTTTTTTTATGCGAATGCGTACCACAAATGTTTGAAATGAATAAATCAAACAAAATTTGATTTTATTCGAATTTCTATAAATTTTCTAAATTTTCCGCTATGCCTCTACTTTTCTATTGAGCTTTACTCTACGCTATAGCCTTCTGCTTCTTCAACGCTTCTAGTGATTAGATCTGTAAAAGAGTGGAAGCGGCGTCATGACTTTGTCTATAAAACCCTGACTGACAGGTCGGCCTGCCGCAGGTCTCTGGCGATGAACAACGTCGTCTATGTGCTGATCACAAATATGGTAGTGGTGGTGAACAAGGTCTTGGTCTAGGAATTTCATTAACAACATATGGATCAGTTGCATATCAATTGAAAGATGCTAATTTAGAAGCCTCTGGGACATGTGATTTTATATGTAAAGCACTCAGTATTGTTAACAAAACTGGTAAGTAAAACAAATTTATTATCACAATACATTAAACAACTCTCATTCTAATAATTTCGGAAAAATTTCATCTAATTATTCTCGTTGCTACTGGGTTATTTAATTATACTCATTTAACAATGCAACAAAGCGATGATACAAATGGTGGATGCGCCGGGATATAAATTTGGCTGCTGTATTAATTCACATCATATAATTCAAATTCTATGTAAATTATTCGCTAAATTAATTATTATAGGTTTCATTATATCGGAATGATTGTCAATTTGATTATTTTATGCAAAACAAAAGACAATTATTATGGTGAAATTTAATCGAGACGGTTCTAAAAACAAATTTAGTACGTTTCAATTTTTTTTCACTCTCAATTTCTGATTTGCTCCAATTTATTTGAATTTTCCTGTTTTTTTTTTTTATTTTTCAGTGGTGGTTACGGTTGTATTAGTCTGCTTATCCGCTCTACCTCTAATAATGCTTATCATGGGTGAGTAGCGTGAGTTTTCTAAATGCGTGTTTCATGCAACCCTTTCATCTTTTCAAATCAACTGTTATAAAATTCGTTGTGAATAAGACTACATAGTAAATTTTATTCTTGTTTCTTTTTTCTTGTAACCCAAGATTATAATCAGTAGTAGTTTTCAACAATTAAAAAATATTCAAATTCAACGATCAATAGTTAGAATTGGATCCGATGATTATCAAGATTTGTAATTTTCATTGCGTGCAAAACATAGACAACTAGTTTATAGCTTAACAGGTTTCAAATTGACTGGAGACATATCTGGTCTCAAGATAATATTGTAAAGGTCGAAAAGAAACCAGAAAATATAATCTACTTCGTGAGTGAAAATTTATAAATAATTCATTTTTCTCAAGTTGTGCGTTTTTTCGACGTGCTAAAAATCACAAAGCTATTCAATATTTGAACTTGCTTGATCAAGGATAAAATGAAATTTATGAATTATTCCATTTATGTGAAACGTTGAATAAAATTGAAATTCTACTCCCATATTTTGTGTTACAAAATATTTCAATGTTTGACTTGTAATTATAGGTAAAATTTCAATTATTTCAGTTTATCATGAAACGAGCGACAAAGCCGATTCTAGTATTGAGTTTTCAAATTTCCGATTGTTAATAATTTACTGTACAAAATAATACGTATAGAAATTTTCAATAAATTTTTTTCATGCTTTATTCACAGCTCATATATGTATGTATAATTCAATAATTGAAGCTATTATTCGATTTCAAAACCTCAAATTAGATTTTAAACATGAAAATTGATAGAATAATTTAATCAGAAAAGCCTTATAACTAGTTTCATTCATTCCTCATTACTCATTAGATAAAATGTAATATTGAACTAAGCTAATAAAATCCAGCATATAGCAGCATGAATGGATATAGAATTGTCGTGATAATCTTGGTTTTATAATAGAAAAATTCCTTTATAGGTATTCAATTTCTGCGCGATTGTCCTAGAGAACCGAACATTCCTATCTATATGGTAGTCGGTGGTAGTGTGGGCTGTATCAAAATGGGTCTCACGCTATACAATCAACTTCATAATCGTCGTGTAGACGTGTCCAATATGAATAATGCCACATCAATCGTTTCTAAGGTTAGTCAACAATTAAATCATTCCACATTTATAATTTATTATTATTAATTTGATATTTAGGTAGCTTCATTAGCTCTAACAATCTTATTAATAACCTGGTTCGGTTTGGGTAATTATTGGATTTTACGAATAAAATGGCCAGATTATGCACCAACTTTATTCGAACCGAATTTATGGTGTCATCGTACACTTTATGTATTTTCATTAGTACATTTATGTATTGTATATTCAGTTTTTGGTTGTATATTAATATTGATTATTGTATTAGCTGGTTGTCAACTATTTGGTTGTCCATGGTTAGGTCCAGCTAGATATAAATAGCATAACCCACCTGATTATTTCGAATTATGGGATGTACCAAGAACTTATCATTAGATTTATTATAATGATTGCTCAAATTTTATGTACATGTGTACCTTTATGGTAATTTATGAACAACAAAAAGCCATCGTATTATTTTGCTACTTCCAACTTTTTCAAAGAATTTCCGTTTTTTTCGAAATAATAACGATAGATACATAATGAACAAAATTTATCATAACAATATGCTTAATTGAAATAGAGAGAAATGCTTCAACGATTTGTAGGAAATATTAGTGATAAATATATACATATATATATAAATAACGTCAATTAGTTACAAATTATATAAATATATTCCCTATATATGTATAATATATTTTTAACTAATCAATGAACTGCATTATATAATCTTATGAAATATTTATAAAACACCATAAATATGGGGGGACGTGGAATGTTTACAAGGGACCTTGTTAATGATTGTATATCTGGCTGTGGATATCTAGAAAGATGAAATTTTGACTTATGGCGGAAGAAAATTGAATTTTCATATTTATTAATACTAATCTAATATATTAATATGTGTACTAGTGTCGCTTTTACACTGCTACATCAATTTAAATACACTCTTGAAATTTTATTTGAAAGAATATCATCTAAAATAAATCTACGATAGTTCGTGACACGGGTTCATGTTTTGTGTCTCACATACATATAATTAATACCAGAAATTCCAAATAAACGGTCCAATATATCAGCTTTTTTCAGTCTATGTACGTAATATAACTTATATCGATATGTGAATATTATAAATTATACATTTTATATTGGGGAACAAGTTTTTCATCAATTTCTTACGTTTTACTACACTTAAATTGTATAAAATATGGGAGCTTTCTTTCAGCTTGCTAGTGCGTGAATTGTGTACAAAAAAACACCTTTAGTCTTTTCCAAATAGAGAGAATGAAGATATATTGTCGTCTATTCAAGTTTTCCTATTTTGAAATATTCATTTCGAATAGCTGTCACGAGACAATAATTCCCAGAAATTATTGAATTGTCTGCTAGGAACTCAGGTTCGTACATGATTATTATTTACATAACAAAAATCGAACATTTCATTTTCATTATCAATAACTTTGCCTTATTATTTTTCCAGAAATCAATACTTCAGTATAGCATTTTTTTGAATAATTTGTTCATCCTTTACTTAAATCCCAGTTTTATTACTTATTGTTAGTATAAAAGTTAGAGATTTCTTATTAGTATCAATTTAGTGGAAGCTGAAGGTAGAAAACTTTGAGAGTTTTTGTCAAGTTTCTTGAAAATTAAATGAACATAAAAGTTTTGATTCGATTATTAATTTGAAAATTTTCTATATTATTCCTTCAATTTGTTAATAAGAGAATTCCTAATGATTTTCTCGTTTAATTCATCATGGAAATAAAAATACCGGATGTCCTTTATTTGAAATTTGTTCCTATTATCTCGTCTATTTATAGAACGATCTCGAAGAAATCTTCACACATTTAATGTTAATAATTGAGCTACATTTAAGCGTCGAGAAACAATTACTAGGACTTGAACTGATATAAAATTTAGAATTTGCTAAAAGATCCTTCAAATCAGATCAAATAGATATTTTTATTTTGAAATTCAAGCAAAGGCCGATTTGCAGCGATCCTATTAAAATATATAATTATAATTATCATTAAAATGAAGATAATTTTAATACCAAAAATCAAACTTTTATAGTTAGTAAATAATAGTTGGATGCTTTATGCTTCCTCCTCTTTGAATCGCATAATCTTTTAGTCATTTCCTCGTTTAAAATGTACGAAAATTGGGGGAAAAAACGAAGAACTTATATAAAAGTGAAAATTTACATATCAGTTGATATTTATTAATTTCCGATATTTCCAGTTTATCGATGGTCAAATGTAGCTTTAGAATTGTTCTATAAAGAACCGTCGTCGTGCAGAGGATAACCAATAATTTCGTTAATCAAATATTCTATAGAGTATGAATAGTAATAGAACAATGCATAATACACAACTTCACTATTAAACAGTCATTAATATCGATTGTGTGCGAATCTTGAGTTAAATTTTCTATGTCGATTCGTTCTATTCTCTATTGTTGGATGAATATTTATAATTGAATGTAGTTTATTTGCACCATAAATATAGAAAAATTTTATAATTATATACATGTGAAATTGTATAGTTGGTTCAACAACTGAAATCAACTGTAAGCTTTTAGATATCTTTTTTTATTTGTAAGTTTAGATTGCTATCAACAGGGTTGGGTTGGGAACACCAAACTTTAAATTCTCACAGTAGATCGAAGATAAAGAAAAAAAATCTACTGTCACTATTCTTATTGTTGATTTAAACATTCTTGCTTTTTGCATATTGTAGTTATCAAATATAGAGTAAATATATCCAGATATATGGAATATTAAGAAAAATTTGTACAATTATTATATATAAATTAGAATATATGTATATGTTGAACGTGTATAGGCTACGCAAAAAATTATTATTTAAAATCAATTAAATTTGTATAAATATTATAAGAGCCGTCAATAATTTTATTGAAGACGGCATCGTGCGGTCCAGGCTTTAAACAAAATAAAAAAAACAAAAATAATGATCAATAGTGTTGATGTTGAAAAAGTTACAAATTAAATATTAAAATAAAAACGAATATTAACAATTTTACAAATGAGAGAAATGAACATACAGAAGAAAACAAATTGCTTTGAATAGCATACGAACAAACCGGAAACGGAAAGGATACAAAGTCACGACGACGAAAATGAGAACATCTCGAACGGAAATGAAAATAACATCAAGGGTTGTATTCGTTGTGAAATTGTGGTTGAGTTCAAAATTTTGCAATTTTTTTCTGTAAATTTATAATACGGTTTCTTTCAGTTGTAAAGTTGATTGTTGTGCTTTTGTAAATAAATAAATAAATAGATAATTATATGCCAGAGAATCGATTACACATTTATGTAAATTATAGTGTTGATATTTGCGTGATTTTTTTTTTCGATTTTAGCAAAAACTCATCATTTTGGATTTTTAATATATTATGAAAAAAAAAACACAATACATCGAAATCAATAATTATATTGGCATTAGTATCTGTATCTATTCAAAAATAGAGCTGCATCTATTAGGATAATTGATATAAATTATTGATGTTCGTTTATTGATATCAAAAAACAGTATAGTTTTATGGTAGATTAATTGATTATAACAGAATATATTATATTGACTACAATCAAAATATTATCTTGTTTTTCATTATATTTCATCTAGGTTGATGCTGTGATAATTAAGTACCGTAAAATTCTATTATAAATTACTTTTTGTTTATTGCCATTATTTGTTTGATTGAGAAAAAATAAATTGAAACGCTCTGAACAATTAAATTTTTTTAATTATTTTTCCATTTAACAAAGTTTTAAAATTGAATCCTTTCATTCCAATTGTTTTCAAATAACGAATCACTTCCTTTAACGTCATCAATGCTTTAACATCGGTAATATCAGTTCAGATAATTTCAAGCTGACTAGGCAAGTGAAATTGAACGAACATTTTTTTTTCGTTGTTCACCAATAGAGAAACTGGAAAAGACAGCAACTATACTGATAACGACAGCATCGTAAAACTTTACTATACATAGTTTGAAATAAATTCATGTAGTACATGAACGGGATTTCAAAAACTATATAAATCAAAGGATAACAAGGAGACAAGTACACAATAAAAAAAATAGAGAAATGAAGAGACGACTAAAATGACAGTAAAATAAATGAAGTTTATCGTTTTGTTCTATTTATCTTCAATAAAATGATATTTGATATATTTAATTCATATATTTTTAAGATGCTTTAAGAATGGATTGATTGTAGTGAATTCATTGTTTCTGTCGTTTTGTTCAATAGAGCTCTTGGAATAGAAATCTCATTTATTTGACTCTACAATTTGTTCGATCTCAATCTTGAAATTGTATGATAAAGGCTCATTTTTCCTTTATAGAAACAATATCCATTTGTAGTGGAGTAACGATTTTTCTTCACATAATAAATTGCACGTCACAAAACTACGATAATTTCATTTATTAACACTGCAAAGCAGGTAAGTACAATATATCTGTTATAATAAATTCTAATTGAATTCTGCATCAAAATTTTAAAAAACAATAGCGTCAATTAGCGCATTCTACTGTGGGAAATATTCAAGTGGGTTTGAAAATTGCTGTATCAACTCAGATCTTTTTAGTATCAGAGAACTATCGCAGAACGACAAATATTGAAGAGGTTATTGAACATTATTACTGGTTGCTTCAAGCTTTATTAAACTGATTTGCTACCGAAGTTATACAAGATAGAAGCAATACAAATAAATTTATCAAATTTCAAACTATCAATAATTAATTATAATGATGTAAGATAATAAATGAAGTTCAGAAAAGATGAAATTACACTAAAAAGTTGAGAAAAAAACAGATGATTTTCTAATACCTATAGACCTTGTTAATTTTATCGAGTATTATCCAATTGTTGATGGATTGAAATGAAATCTTACAGCATTATTTGAGGATTAGAGACAGTTTTTTAGTAGTACTGGAAATTGAAAATTGTTTAGCATTTATGGCTTCTTAAAAATGAATAATATTTTTATAGACTTAGTATCAATGTTTGATGTTTGATATTTAGTGAATTATATTAAATTAAATCAAATCAAATACCAGAAATGCTATACAATCGCCCATAACATCAAAATATCTCATATGATAATAGGAAATTTTACACCAGCTCATTCACTAATAAAATATTTAATTTGAAATTCACGCTGTACATGGAAAACTAATTATTTCGCAAAATTTAATAGATACATGAATGTATATTGAGAGAAATACATATTCTGTTGTGAGAGACGTATTTAGAAGCTTCAATCTGTGGCAGATATTAATTTATAATAAAGGGCTGAATTTATGATTCTAAAATTATACAGCGTGTTCGCAAATGATGAGCAAAAAACTCGAGAGGTGATTCTACTTAAAAAATTAATATTACAACTTCTTATAACATTTTCTTGAAAACTCAAAAATAACAAAGTTACAGGGCCTCAAAGTTAGCTCATTTTAATCAACTTTTTCTAATAACTCTTTGACGAATGTTCGGATTTTTTTTCCAAATTTGTCACCGTCTTTACAACAAACTCCCATACTATCTGCCAAAATTTATTCCACGTAAACTTCTTTCCAAAGTAAATCCTGTGCTCGTTTCCTATGCATATTTTGTTAATATTGAAATAGAGCTGAAATGAGTTGGTTTTCATTCATACAAGCGACTCTCTTTGAGCGTTTTTTTTCGAAAACGGCTAATTTTATCGTGATGCATCAAGAGGAGCTTTTTTGATGCTCTTCAATTGGATATGTGAAAAAAAAATCCAATCAACAAAGTTCTAGGCCGTTATTCATGTGTCAAGGGCAATTTGGGCCCTTTCACACTAGAGGATTCACGTCAACTTTAAAGCAAGGATTCAAATAAACATTGATGATAAGTGCTCCAAATCTAAAGAAAATCCATCAACTAAAATAAAAAAAGTTATTCGGAGAAGTTACTTTAAAAAAAATAAATTTTGAGGCTCTGTAACTCCGTTATTTTTGAGTTTTTGAGAAAATGTTATGGGAAGTAGAGGCAATTATTTTTCAAGTGGACCCACCTCTCGCGTTTTCCGGACATCCTGTATAGTTCTATAAAGCACATTTAGAATACAGGCGTTCATAACTTCCCTTATTCAATTAATTTCAAGTTGAACCTGTTTGAATTATTGAAAATATTGACAATAATAAAATTCACAATACAGGTAACTCGAGTACTAGTAATTTGTAATATTGATAAATATTTGAGTTAAAACCCTCCAGTAATATGACCACATTACATTCAATACATTTCACATGTACCGTTTTATACATACAGTTTGTAAAAGAGTTTTTTTGAACGATACAAATAAATTCCAAAAATGTACCCTTGAGATTATGAAAAAAACAAACCAAAAAGCTAAACCGTATCCCTAGTTATCTTTATGTTTTGTTAAAAGGAACTTTAACACCATGAAAATAGGATGCTTGTGAAAGTTTTCCAAATGTAATACGAGAAAAAATTTCAAGAGAAAACGATCATGTAAATAAAAAAAAGTGAAAGATTGTAACTAAATTAGTTCGAGTTAACGAGAAATAGATAACTTTATCATTCTAATCTAAACAAATTACTTCCGAATTCTCATCCTAAATGTAAGTCGAAACGATTTTCTATACTTAGGATGAATTTTAAAAATAACGATGATTAGATTTCTTCAACTGTTAGGCTCAAATTCTAAAACAATGAATTATTCAAAGCTAAATTTAATCAATGGATGACAAAAATATACCGAAAATGGATGAAAAGAAAAAGGTGTCGGAAAGATCTAAAGGATCGAGTTACCATATAAATAATTCACAATCAGAAAACGAGAATATAAAAATGATTGAATCAGAATGAAATTTGTTGAGATTCTCTTGGCTCTTATGGAATTTCCTGAAATGCAAGTTTAATGTTAAATGCATTTTCGTGTCGGTTTCAATTAATTTCATGATGAAACTTTAGTGATATAATTTCCGTTTTATATAAATTGAATAGAGATGATTCCCCCCAAATTTCTACGAATATTTTCCTAGGTACATATTATAAAGTATTGTTAGTTTATATTTTATCGTTCATTCAAAATATAACAGGATGAAATGTTCATTCTTTATAAACGTCATAAATTCATCCGCCGTAGGGTAAATATGAGTTACATTGTTATCTCTCATGTAGTTATATTGTTATATTCTTATATTTACCAAAAGTCTTTAATATGGTTCTTTGTAATTGATTTTCGAATGAATTTATATACTGATATTTGTTCCTGTTTTTATTGTAATTTTTTTCTAGCTAGAAGGAATGATTATTGTATGCTTCATTTTTGACATTACGTAAATATTTATTTTCGATAATAATTCAATCATTTGTCTGTAAAATACGATTGAATTCCATTTATAGATAGATAATCGTTTTCGTTTATAAAAAGATTGGAAATTCGCGATATGAAAATTTCAGATTTAGCCTGCTTAAAGTCTTATAAAGAGATGGATGGAAAAGCATAGATTAGCTTTAGGTGGATTAATTTACAGTATTAATAAAATGAAAATACGTACAACATGCGATCATTATAATTTCACTACAAGAATTACGAATTCTCTCATCAAATCAATAAATTAACAATTTCACTTCCTCGAAATAATCCACAAATTATACACGATATCCATACGTATAAACATTCATTGGTGAATTTTTAGAAAATATTCTTATCAAAATCTCAAATTCTTAGGTTATGTGCTACATGAAGATTTTGTCGATCTCTATAGATATTGGGTCGACTTGAGACCGGTAAAATCTCAAAAAAAAAGGTTGAATTTATCGATTCCTATAACATGGCAGACAGATAATCGTACCGTACTATGTCATGATGGGCAATACCATCAATTCAAGGTGATAAAACTGTAATAAATCTGGGTATCTATCCTATAGGTATAGTACATTGTAATTCAAGGGAGACGACTTCATTACACTAGAAATTATACCGGAACTCTAACCGTATATTTGAGCTAGAATAAAAATATTCAGTGGTTGATTCTGAGGTAGTAAAATGGGAATTGTGAAATTCGTGATGCCAGAATATTAAGCTTAAGCCGTAGAATAAAGAAGAGATTATTGATATAACATAAATTACATAAACGAAAATTTATCACATTATTCTCCAATCGACAACTGTTTTTTCATTTCAAAAATCAAGTCTCCTGAATTTAACGAGATTTTTACTCACAATCAGTGGAGAGCATCTCAACAAAATCGAATAAGAGATTTACACAGAAATCTGAGTCGGAGGTTGTTTTTTTTTTGTCCCGGTCAAGTCAAGTCTGGTCTTGTTCTCTCTGCTAGTTTATTTTTTAGTTGATCTTGTTGGAATTTTCTCTAGTGAGATTTTTACCAATGTGATTTCTCACGAGATCCAATGAAACTATATCAATTCATTTTACTGTATTTCTTATTTGATTGACGGACTGGATTGAAGCAAGATTTTTTAATTTCAAAAATTAATAAGATATGAAAAAAAACAGCAAAAATTTTCGATTCTCCTACATTTTTGTTCATCATTGAGAATAAAGTCTTTGTTTTACGTTTTCTTTATATTTTCAAGATTTATTATTTTAGATCAATAAAAATAATAATTAAATCGGCCTAGCTCGGACGAAAAAAAGCTGCACCTGGGGAATACAAAAGATATGAATAGTTTCACAGGAGTTTCTCAACATACACAGAAGCTACATTTCTCGAAAGTTTTGCGTAAATTGAAATATAACTCTAAAGCTATCTATCTTCTCAGTAAACAAATCAAAAATAAATCCCAAGAAAAGAATTACTTTTCAAATACTTGTTCAATTCAACTATCTGTTCTCAATTAACTATATCAGAGTTTTATTCTGATTGGCCTATAATATTATAAGTCTGGATTTCTCAGAATTTATTCAACTTTTCAATCCAGTAAAGTATAGCAATTTTATGGAAGTAGAAATCTCAAGAAATGTCAGTTTATATAATTCCGCTTTATATCTCTTCCATTTTGAATGTTTATCCAATTAAACAAATAGAAAATAAATGGAGTTGGATTTATATAACTGATTTTAACGTTGATTCAATAAATAGATAATTTAATTTATTTAAAAAAGTAAAATGTTGGTCCGGTGGTGAAAACTCGCCAAATTCAATTTTAAATTAGATAAAGCAATTGCTCGATCCTGATCCTTCAAAATAAATGGCTGTAATCTCAATGGGCTCAAGTGCGTATGATCCAAACATTAATGGTTCAGTTTTTAAATTAGCTTTTCCATCTTTTTTGTTTCTCGTACTTGTACTTTATTCTTGCCCTAGCTGAACATTTATTTTCAAACATTTATCCGATTTAGATCGTTAAAAAATATTATATTGAATTCTTATTACAAATTGATAAACTGAAAATTAATAAGTGTAGAAAAAGATTGATTTGATAGGATGTTGGAAGTTTCGCTAACAACAAATTGAAACTTATTGAATACAATTTTGAAGCACAATTGAAATATTTATTTATCTCACGAGGCTGAGTACAGAATTTTCCTCTTTTAAAATTTAAAGGCTTTAATACTCCCTAAGCATAGTGTGGTGTTTGTACTTGTTTAGACATTTGTTTTGTGGCAGAATAATCCCGATAATCCTATCTAATACACAATGGATGTAGAAAAATTCTAGACCGATATTGCTACACTGCCCCCAAGGTGCGATATTTTCGAAATCTCTTTTGTTCCGTCCATTTTAGTTTTTTTTTTTTTGTAACATTATTTACGACGGTATAGGTTTTCGTCTTCCGATATTGTATTATAACTGTTTTATCAGTAGAGAGGATATAGATTGATTTTTATTTATGAGTAAAATTGTTTTAACCAATAACGAACGTTGTCAATTCGATTTCAAAACAATAAAGCTAAAGTCTGATACTAGAGAATTTTTCTGATAACAACATTTCGATAGAGCAAATCTATACGTGGTTTATTACCAATAAAAACGTCAACGAGAAATCTAATTTGATACTTAATAGCAAATATATAGTATATAAAAAAAAGCAATCACTGGTATAATTCTAAAAAAAAAAAATTTTAAAAAAAAAAACGAAAAAGATTTTTTTTCAAAAAAAAAAGGGTCAATTCTAGAGGGATCATTCGAAATACGTTCTATTAAAAGGTGGAAACAACAAGGTGGAAGACAATCAAACAAACCTTTAAAAAGTAAACAAAAAGATCGCAATGTCTCCCACATGTTGTAACAATAAGCAAAAGAATACAGATGAGAGAACTTTGAAAAAAAAAACAAACTAGGGTTTGATGATAGATCTATAAACTAAACTGTAATGTAACCAGTATAATGGCTTTAGATAACCAATGAATTTATATAGTCGGTTTTCTTTTTTTAAACGATAGAACGAATGCAATTCAACAAGACAATAATAGTTGGCAAACATCAACGTTGATCATTCGTGACATTGATGGGTAATGGGGAATATTCAGGGTAGCTGTTGTACATATATC
>JAZBGZ010000498.1:21844-31912 GCA_037414795.1 Stenodera caucasica | reverse complement strand
TCTTTTTGTAATGCTTATAAAATTTTTATTAATTTTTGTTTATTATTACCGAATCTAGTTACCTGTTAATTCGGTAGTGGGGAGATTAGAATTTTTTGAATAATCCGACATTTTGACTGTTAACTGTTATTTGATTGTGGTACTATTTATTTGTTTCGTTATCGTTAAAGTTTTTATTGTTGATAAACGTTTCTAGAAAATCTAGGATTTCTCAAAATCTTGAACCAAATTGGTAATAAATTTAAGGTAAGTTATTATTTTATTGATAAATTTATACTCGTTTAAAAGTTGTTGTTTGTGCCTTATTTGGATATGATTCATAATGTCCTTAATCTCGATAAATTAACCGGATTATCTGTACGAGTCTCTCTTTTATCCTAGTCGATTATAATTGGAAGAAAATGGAAGACGACGAATACAAGAAATTGCCACTTGAAGAACGTTGTGTACATAAATTGTGGAAAGCCCGCTTGAACGGTTATGAAGAAGTAACGAAATTATTCCGTCAAATCGACGATGAAAAATCACCAGAATTCGCAAAATATTTGGGTTTAGTTAAAAAATTCGTTATTGATAGTAATGCAGCTAGTCAAGAGAAAGGTGTTGAGGCTGTATTAGCCTATGTTGAAAATTATGCAAATGCTGGTAAAACTGTATCAGAAGTTATGTCCGGAATTGTAACGAAATGTATGTCAGCACCGAAAGCACATACAAGAGAATTGGCCCTTCAAATAACATTAATGTTTATTGAAATTGAAAAATATGACGCAGTTGAAGAAGAATTGATCAAAGGAATGGAGCAAAAAAATCCAAAAATTGTTGCAGCATGTATTAATGCTTGTACAACGGCATTAAGAGAATTCGGCTCGAAAATTATTAATGTTAAACCACTGATCAAGAAAATCACACCATTATTTGCCGATCGCGATAAAGCTGTTCGCGATGAAGCTAGAATGATGGTTATCGAAATGTATCGATGGATAGGCCCGGCATTAAAGTATGTTAAATGAGATCATTTTAATTCTATTGTCTTAGTTTAATTAATCTGAAAATTACTTTGGGAGTGCTTTTAATGACCTATTTTATTTTTATTATTGAAATTATAGATCACAATTGAGTAATCTCCAACCAGTTCAAGTGAGTGAATTAGAGGCCGAATTTGGGAAGATTGAAGGCCAAAAAGCTGTACCATTACGCTATATACGATCACAACAGCGCAAACAAATTAAATTACAAGCCGAGAAGGAAGAGATTGATGATGGTAATGTGTATTAATAAATTCAAATGCATCATGAAACAAGAAATAATATTCAATTATTTTTGTATTGTTAACAGATGATGAGGAAGCTGTTGGTGATGATGTAGAACAACCACAAATCGATCCATACGATTTAGCAGATCCCGTTGATATATTATCAAAATTGCCAAAAGATTTCTATGAAAAATTAGAAGCAAAAAAATGGCAAGAACGTAAAGAAGCGTTGGAAATTTTAGAAAATCTATTGAAAACTCCTAAACTTGAAAATGGTGATTATGGTGATGTTGTTAGAGCTTTAAAGAAAGTTATACAAAAAGATAGTAATGTTATTGTGGTTGCATTAGCTGGACGATGTTTAGCTAGCTTAGCATCAGGTTTAAAGAAACGTTTTCAAACTTATTCGAGTACATGTGTATCAGCTCTGTTAGAAAAATTCAAAGAGAAAAAACAAAATGTTGTAACAGCTATTCGAGAAGCAATCGATAATGTTTATTTAACGGTTAGTTTTCTAATTTCAATAAAATTTAGTTTGGTATTAAAAAAAAATTTTCAGACTACAATTGAAGCAATTCTTGAAGATGTTATTGAGATATTGGGCAACAAAAATCCATCTGTCAAAACTGAAGCAGCATTGTTTTTAGCAAGAGCATTCACAAAAACATCGCCAACAGCTATTAATAAAAAAACATTAAAGGCCTTAACGACATCATTATTGAAAAATATCAATGAATCAGGTATTTTAATAATATTAAATATATAAGAATTGATAATTTGAAATACAATAATTTTAGATCCCGCTGTTCGAGATGCTACAGCTGAAGCTTTAGGTACATTAATGAAATTAGTTGGTGAAAAAGCAATTGGTCCATTTTTGAATGAATTAGAAAAAGATAATATTAAAATGAACAAAATTAGAGAATGTTGTGAAAAAGCTGTAATTACAGTTAAAGTACCTGGTGCAAAAAAAGAACGACCTACAACAGTTCCTCTTAAAACAAAATCACCAAATAGCACATCATCGACTGGACCAACACCAAAATCGGCTCCAAATAGTACACAAAATCGACCAATAACAAATAAAAAGAAAGCTGATATTTTATCAGGATCAGCAACAGTTGTACGTCCAAAAAGTAAAACAACTACCAAATTGACAAGTAAACCAGTTGAGAGAGCATTATCAGATGATGATGTTGAACAAATCGTTTCTGAAATTTTAAGTGATAATATCTTAAATGAATTAATTGATAGTAATTGGAAAATTAGATTGGCAGCAGTTGAACAATTTTTAAAACAAATTCAATGTTTAGATGCTAAAGATATCCCAGCACAAGCTTTAGTCAAAACATTAATCAAAAAACCCGGTCTTAAAGATACAAATTTTCAAGTTTTAAAAGTCAAATTAGATGTTGTTAAATATTTAGCTGAAAATTCAACATTCTCAACAACAACAACTGATGTTTGTCTTGTTGATATTGTTGAAAAATTTGGTGATGTCAAAAATGGCACATTGGCTAGTGAGACAGTTACAGCAATTGCTGCAGCAACAAGTTTATCACATGTTTCTGTACAAATTATTGAATTTGCATTAAATCAGAAAAATCCAAAAGTTACACAAGAAGCTTTAATATGGTTGTCCAATTCAATTAAAGAATTCGGATTTGCGTAAGTTAATTTTAATATTAAATTTGTCCAAAAAGTAAATATTATTTTGAAATTTCAGTAATTTGAATCCAAAATTATTAATTGATAATGCAAAGAAAGCATTATCTTCGACAAATCCTGGTGTACGACAAGCAGCGGTAGCATTTTGTGGTGTATTATATCTTTATATGGGTGCATCGATTAATATATTTTTTGAAAATGAGAAACCTGCATTACGTGATCAAATTACATCTGAATTTAATAAATATGAAGGTGAAAAACCACCAATACCAACACGTGGTACTTTAAAAAATTCAGCAAGTTCAAATAGTTTAGATAATTTAGATGATGATGAAATTGTTGGTGAAACAGAAAATATTCAACCAAATTTACAAGATTTAATACCAAGAGTTGATATTAGCGGACAAATTACAGAAACTTTAATTAATGAAATTGAAGATAAAAATTGGAAAGTACGTAATGAAGGTTTAACAAAATTAAGTAATATAATACAAGAAGCGAAATTCATTAAACCGAATTTGAGTGATTTACCACCAGCCTTAGCACATCGTTTATCTGATAGTAATACGAAAATAGCTCAAGCTGCATTAAATATTTGTGAACAAATTGCTAAAGCTATGGGCCCACCATGTAAACAATATGTTAAAGTATTTTTCCCATGTTTCTTACAAAATTTAGGTGATAATAAAAATTGGATGAGAACAACAGCACTAGATACAATTAATGCATATAGTGAACAATGTGGAAATAAAGAATTTTTCGAAAATGAAATGATCAGTGATGCTTTGAAATCGGGCTCACCAACTTTACGTATTGAATTGTGGGCATGGCTTGCTGATAAATTACCAAAAAGTATGAATTCAATTAATTGATTGTTCCATTTAAATAATATCAATTGTTCCAGTTCCAGTTAAATCTATACCAAGAGAAGAATTATTAATTTGTATACCACATCTTTATAATAATTTAGAAGATCGAAATGCTGATGTACGTAAAAATGCACAAGAAGCAATTTTAGGTATTATGATACATGTTGGTTATGATACTATGGCAAAACAAACAGAAAAATTAAAACCTGGTTCGAAAAATGTTGTTATGGCATTATTGGAAAAAGTACGACCTAATTTACCTGTAAAACCATTACCAAAGAAACCGGAAAAAGAAGAAAAAGTTGTACGTGGTACTAAACCAGTGGCCAACTCCAAAAATGCTGTCAAATCAAAGAATGCAACATCAACTGGAGCAACAACGTCAACAACACAATCATCAGCAACAACAACAAAATCAGTACCAAGTAGTGGACGTAAAAAAGAAGAAGATATTGATACATCACCATTATTGGCTGTTAATAATATGAAAAATCAACGAGCTATTGATGAAGCAAAATTGAAAGTATTAAAATGGAATTTTACAACACCTAGAGAAGAATTTGTTGATTTATTGAAAGATCAAATGACAACTGCTAATGTTAATAAAACTTTGATTTTCAATATGTTCCACATAGATTTCAGGTTCTATTAATATTTTATATTGAATAATCTTTATCATTATTTTGATAATTTTAGATATCATATAAAAGCAATTGAATCTTTAATGGAAGATTTACCAGAAAATAGTCAAGCATTAATTGCTAATTTAGATCTAATTTTGAAATGGTTAACTTTACGTTTTTTTGATACTAATCCGTCTGTTTTATTGAAAGGCCTCGAATATTTACATAATGTTTTTAATATGTTGATTGATGCCAAATATCGTATGCAAGATATGGAAGCATCATCATTTTTGCCTTATTTAGTTGTTAAGGTTTGTTGATAAAATAGGTTTTAAGGACCAAAAAATGTTGAAAACACAATTTAATTATAGATTGGTGATCCAAAAGATTCCGTTCGTAATGGTGTACGTGTTATATTCAAACAAATTTGTGAAGTTTATGCTGTTAGTCGTTTATTTACTTATGTTATGGAAGGACTCAAATCAAAGAATGCACGACAAAGAGCTGAATGTCTCGAAGTTATGGGTTCAATAATACAACGATTCGGTATATTTTTAATCTTATCTTTATTGAATATTATTTTAAAATTGTTTTTGGAAAAAATATAGGAATGACTGTGTGCGGATTATCACCTAATACATGCCTTAAAGAAGTTGCTAAGCAAATTTCCGATCGTGATAATGCTGTTAGAAATGCTGCATTAAATTGTGTAGTACAAGCTTATAATATTGTTGGTGATAGAGTTTATAAAATGGTCGGAAATGTATGTAATTTATTCTATTGTCTTTGAAAAAAATATTTATATTTATATTTAAATTTTACAGATAGCTGATAAAGATTTAACATTATTAGAAGAACGTATTAAACGTTCTAGTAAGAAATTAGCAACAACAAAAATGCCACAAATAGCAAAAATTGAACCAACTATACATAATGTTCAAGAATGTAATATTGAACCAACAACAATATTAACAAATACAAGAGTTGGCAATGGTGAAATAATACCACCTATACCAACTGATATTGATGATGTTAATGGTGATGAAGATGATGATGATGATGAACATTTACCACCTTTTCAGTATAACAAAAAAAAACATTTTTTCGTTATTAATTTTGTAATAAGTAAAATAATTTTTAGTGTTTTACCATCACAAACGGTACAACAAGAAACAAATGAAGCAATTGGTCCATTTAAATTAGATTCAAAATTATTAAATGAATTGGATAATAGAGTAACATTAAAAATGCAACCAATTAAAGAATTTGATTTGAAATTTTTAAAGGATGAAATCAAAATACCAAAATTATCAGAAGCTGACATTAGAGCTAGGTATTTATTTCATTAAATATTTTTAATAATTCTCAAATTATAATTTATTATTTTAATTAGGATGGTACCATTATCACCACCTAAACCATTAGATCCGAATTTATCTCTAGTTAGTCGATTGAGTGTGGAGAAAATTAACATTCCAAAACGTCGAGATCAAATGTTAATAAACTATATTAATCAAATATCAGGTAAAGATATTCAGGCAGCTATCAAGGTAATCTCTATATTTATAATTTATAATTTATTTAATTGATTAATGATTATTTATTAGGGTGCTTATGAAATTATTAACTTTCTACAAAATTATAAGAGTCCAGCTCCAAATCCCATGATCGAACTTGAAAATGAGTATTATGGTGCAATTGTAACACAATTGAGAAATTTACAAGAACATGATCCAGTTTCTGATGTTGATGTGGCAACATTATACAGAAAGTTATTCACTTCAATTGAAATGGTAATTAATTTTTTAATTAAAGGAAATTTTAATGAGTGTTATTTTGTGAATTGTAGTTTTATCGTTGTCAAAGTTTAGGACGTCAGGTCTGTACTGAAGTTTTGAAAGATATAATAAACGAATATATAAGTTTATTGGTCGATGGTAAATTAGAAAAATGTCCTAATGGTGAGAATTACATTCGTGTTATTAATTTGCATTGCGTAAAATTTATTGACAAGTCTGATCATACTAGAATAATTCGGTATTAATATTTAATAATTGCTAATTTCAATTATTTATTGTATATTTTTTAGTGCTCTAATGAGTTTAATTCATGAATGTGTAAGTTTAGATTATTCACAAAGACATACTGAATTGGTCATGAAATGTATATGGCGTGTTGTTAAATTACTACCAGAATGGGATTCTGAAATTGATTACGATTTAGTATTATTAGATATACATAATTTCTTGAAAGAATTTCCAACAGTTTGGTGGAAAACTAAACCATTAGATACACCATTAAGAACTGTCAAAACAATTCTACATTCCATTGTTAAAATTAAAGGTGGTACAATTATGTTACATTTAGGTAAAATACCGAATACTAGTGAATCTGAAGTTGAATCATATATACTGAAATTACTTAAGGTTTGTATTTGTTTATAACAATAAAATAATAATAATAATAATTTAATATTTTCAATTATAGAGTATGAAAATTGAAGAAGTTAAACAGGTACCATTAAAATCAGAAACACAAAGGCGTTCATTAACACGTGCCAATCACAATTTATTAACTGATATATTCCAAAAAATTGGTAATAAAGATGAAACAAAAGAAGGCTTAACTTTGTTATACGATTTTATACAGCAACAACCGGAAGCTGATATTGAACCGTTCTTGGAAAAATCATCGAAATTCTTTCAAGATTACATACAACTTGGCTTAAAAGATA
The DNA here is from genome assembly GCA_037414795.1 of Stenodera caucasica. Taxonomy (NCBI): domain Eukaryota; kingdom Metazoa; phylum Arthropoda; class Insecta; order Coleoptera; family Meloidae; genus Stenodera; species Stenodera caucasica. The sequence continues at coordinate 24,766 of JAZBGZ010000498.1, read as the reverse complement.
TTGAAAAATCTCGACAATTATCAGCTAAATCATCAACATTACGTTAGTTGTAAAATAATTAATATAAATTGAATATTGTTTTGATTGGTATTATATTTTTTGTAGTAAAAGAAAATTTGGAAACAATAACAACAGTTGGTACTCCAACAGCAGCAACAACTGCTCAAAAAAGTGATGATGGTCCCGATTATTGGATGGAACGGTTGAATAAATGGAAAAAACTATGGGAAGATTCACCAACAAATAATGCAAATAAATCGTAAATTTCATTTATTGATTTCATTGAAACTTGTTCTAATGTCACAAATATAGAATCTCATGTGATAGTACCCTCTCAATCACCATTTGTTAATTTTAACTATTTATTGTTTCATTATTGCCAACATTCAATATTTTTTGTATTATTTTAGTATTTCTGTATTTAAGGTCTTTATTAATTGATTTTCGTTTCGCTCTTTTTTAATTATATTGAATTCATTGTTTGTTTTTTTTTTGTTTTATATTTAGACTAATTCGTATCAATCTATAATGTTAATGTAGATACGATTAAAACTTTCTATATTCCTCCACTTTGTTATTTGAAATAATTGTAAAAATGCTGGATTTAATTACGAATGGAATTAATTAAAACACGAAATATAACAATTTATCATTCCTAAATTAAATTTTGAGATTGATTTCAAACTGCCTACAACAAAAATAATTATAATCAAATTATAACTTTTCTATTAATTCTCACAAACAGACATAAAGAAAACGATATGGTTGCGATGAAGAAACATCGTTGTAGAATTATTCTACAACGCTTGAAAAATCGTGCCCATTTCTATTGTGAATCGACAACATTACACGGTTTCCGTTACATTGCTAATAGAAATTCGACAAAATTCCAATCGATATTTTGGACAATTATTTGCATAATTAGCACTTGTCTTTGTGTCTTATTAATTTTGAATCAATTAGAAACATACCGGAAAAATCGTATTACAACAACAATAGATACTACAACGTTTCCTATATGGCAAATACCATTTCCGGCTGTCACGATTTGCAATTTTAATGTGGTCCATAGCGAGAATTTGCAGAAATTTCGAAAACTGTAAGTATAAAATTGAACAATTGCAACATTAATAAAATAAAAATTATTAGACTTTCAGATGTTTATCCAGCAACAACAATTGATAATTTCTTTTCGAATCTATCAAATCTGATATCGATCGATATTAATTCGGACAATATCGATCCAAAATGGTCGGAATTTCGCGATATTATCGAGGCTCTCGAACATTACGGCTATAATACGGACAAATTAATGGCTCAGGTTGTTTTTCACAACAAGAAAATTCCCAATTAATCTATGTTTTCGATCAACAGCTCGCCCAACCTTGTGAAAATTTACTAACCGAGTGTTATTGGAAAACGCATAAGCTCGATTGTACGAAAATCTTCAGCCGTAGCAAATCTACTAGTGGATATTGTTGCTCTTTCAATTATCACGGTGTATTTGATGACGATCCTTTGTAATTAATTCATATGTTTTTATAGCAGCTATAGCGAAAATTAATGCGATTTTTCTAGCGATCATGAACCGATTTATGGAGCAGGAGTTGGAGCTGCCTTCAGTCTCGAAGTCCATCTGAACCCTGAACTAGATCAATACGTTTCTTCAATCAAGCAAAGCAAAGGAGTTGACGTATTGGGGAAAATTTAATGTTTTGTAAAATTGAAAATTTTTACTATTTCAGGTTGTATTACATGAGACTCACTCATATCCGGATGTTATGCTATATAGTACAATGGTTTATCCTGGTAGTCAAGTAGCATTATCGATGAAACCGGAAATCATAGAGAGCGAAGAAAATATCAGGAGAATCGATATAAATAGTCGTGGTTGTGTTTTTCATGATGAAGTTGGTGATAATTTCTAATTTGTCATTTGTTATTATTGAAATTTTGCGTGATTTAAGGTCAAAATGGCATGGGCGGCCCATTACAGCCACTCAACTTGTATGAATGAATGCAGAGCGAAGACGATAATTGATTATTGCCGTTGTATACCATTTTATTATCCGCTTCAAAGTATATTTTATTGTTAGTTGTTTTGAAGAGTTTAAAATTCGTTTATTTTACAGCAAATATCAAATATTGTACACTACTTGATATTCCATGTTTAAAAAAGAATAGTTACCGATTCAAACAGATTTCTTCTGTCGATTTATTCCAAAATAAATCACAAATTAGACAGCAAATGCTCCAATGTAATTGTAATCCGCAATGTAACGAAATCAGCTATTCTTATCAGATTGATCAAGAACCTTTGAGAATGTAAAGGGAATATCTTTGTGTTAAAAAAAATTATTGAGAATATTTCTTATAGGGATATAGAATCGTCAACAAATATCAGCATACTTTGCGTCTTCTTTGGCCGTATCACAAGTACGAAATTCTCAAGAAATATCTTTCTAACTTGGGAGCTTGTACTGGCATCAATTGGTGGTATAATTGGCTTATGTTTAGGTGGTTCAATTCTGAGTGTAATTGAATTAATTTATTATATTTTCGACACAATCTTTTCACGATATAAAACTAAAAAAGAGTATCAACCGAAATTGTATGTTAACGATTTTAAAAATATTCAAAATACTATTTTAAAAAAATCAAAACTATATCACCGATAGTTTGTTTTTTGTGTGTCTTTTTAAATGTGTTGAAAGTGCACTATTTTGTACAAATCGTTTATCACAAATTCGACAACAATACGGTCGTTCGCCTGTATGAATTCGTGAATGTGATCGTAAATCACCGGATTGTCTAAATGATTTACTACAAATTGTACATTTATATGGTTTTTCACCTGTATGAATACGTTTATGTATATTCATATATGTGTAACGCCGGAATGATTTACCACATGTTGAACAT
>JAZBGZ010000498.1:0-21757 GCA_037414795.1 Stenodera caucasica | reverse complement strand
TATCAAATAGAGAAAAATCAAATTTTACCATTATGTTCGAATTGATGGCGATTCAATAGAACAAGTGTACTGAAACTTTTTCCACATTTACTACACAAATGATTTCTAATATTTGAATGTGCACCAAGATGAATTTTCAATGAGATTTTCTTCGTGAAACTCTTCGAACAAATTTCACATTTGAATGGTTTCACGCCTAAATGTGAATTAATGTGCAATTGAAGATTTGCTATTGTTGTATATGATTTATCACAGCGATTACAAGCAAATTTGTGTTTTACAAGTTGATATTCAATCGTATTATGAAGTTTCATATGCTCCTGAAAATTGAACAAAATTCAAAATGTTATTTTAACGAGTCATTTGAATTTACAGTCAATAGATTCGGATATTGGAAAGCTACTTGACAAAAATAACATTTATAATCATCGGTCTCATGTTGATTCTCGTTATGTACCAATAAATCGTTTTGAGTATGGAAAATTTCTAAGCAAATCATACATTTGATTTCACTCAATTTCAATAAGTTTTTTTTAGTCTCAACATCTTCTTTCCTATCACAAGTCTCATATTCGAGCACTGAGCTATCTGATTCGATTTTTCTAAGAATTTTAGTCCCCTTTACCATAGTCTTCAATTTATTATAAGACTGTAGACAAGTTTCATAAAATTTTCTGTATTCATGTATTTTATCCAAACAAAATCGACAGAACCAGTGAGGATAATCACCAATTTCTTTAATCTATTAATAATTAATAATAATTAATTTATAATAATTGAATAAATTGAAAATTTGAAGTTTACGTTGATTAATGTTATTTTTTCATAAGTCTCGATGAAATCATCTTGATTTTCATTTTTAATTTCAATTAAATCATTTACAGATAAACATCCTCTGCATATGTAGTATGAATCAAATGAATTTTCAGTTGTTTCACTCATTTTTATGATTTTTATTTGATCAATTTATTTTTCAAACATCTAGGTTATGATTCAAAGTGAGGTTATATTTACATGGAGTTCGTGTTCGTATGATGCTGACAAATATTAGTAGTCAAAATGCTCACTTGATTTTTATTTTAAGGTCGTTTTCAATTTTTTTTCTAATTTGTCTAGTACAAAATGAAGATGATTCTCTCCATTTTCGAAAAAGGCGGCTAGAATTGAGCCGAGTACAGCCCTGTTCCTGCCCATTTCTTCTTCAGCTCAGCCAACTGAATTAATTTGACAGCTAATATCCCTGCGCCTGCAGTCGGGGGTCAACATTTTCAAACATTGATCTCTATTTACTAATTAATATTTGTGTAAATTTAAAGTTTCTTATTAGAATTATTCGTAAAATCGAAACTGACTATTTTCGGTTTGCTTAAATTTATTTTACTGTATGGAAATTACTTATATAAGTGGATTAGAGTTTGATAAGATCAACGCTTTTCATACGGTTTTATTTATAGAGGATTTGGTCAGATTTAGCAAATTATGTGCCACATGTTAATTACAAATCATTATTAAAGAAGTACAAGTTTGATAATAATTGTATTGTGATGGCAACTGATATTTTGGGAGATGCTTGGTATGTGAGGTTATGTTTGAATTTCTCAATGATTAATTTGATAAATTTCCAGGAAAATCTCTACTCTTGGTTACACTTCAATCACTGCAGACAATAAAATTAAAGACAAATCAATCATTCTGAAGACTGCATTAGATGTATGTACAATCGATTGTATTATAATCCTAAATTTATACGTTTTTTTCACATAATTTTTAGTCGGATCTGAAAGAAATCGGCCAACCATTTCTACAGAAAGAGCAATCTAAAAATCAATTGAATAATGTTGTTCTTCAAATACAAAAAATTCGTAACATATCGGCGCCGAAAGCTAATGAATATTCACAAGCAGCACCACGTATGTTGAAATTGATTTTAACAGATGGTGAAAATTGTATACAAGCAATCGAAACAGTATTAATACCATCAGTCAATTTAGATAAAACACCACCAGGCACAAAATTATTGATAAAATCGGCAAATATTGTATCTGGGTTTTTATTATTGAATTCTAATAATTTTACTGTACTTGGTGGACATGTTAATGCTTTATATGAAAAATGGGAATTATCAAAGTCTGTAAAACAACATAATCGACAAATAGGTGAGTTGATTACGTATAGATAATAATTATTTTCACTTGTTTTTAATGGTAATTTTAGCATCTAGTGATGGGCCACCAGCTTGGGTGAATTTCGGTCGTAAAATCACAAATACTAATACTGATGACAACTTTAAATCATTAGAAACTAAAAAAGATACTAATAAAGACTCTAATACAGAATTTGAATTACAACGAAAAGATGCTATAGCTGAAGCCAGTACAGGTGCTGTTAAACGTGTATTTGGTGGTGGTACTAAACAAAATCAAAATTTCACAAATTTCGATGTGAATCAAAAGAAATTCGATAATCAAAAGAATAATTTTCGAGAAGATAAGCGAAATATTAAACCTTATAAAAATAATAAAGATATTGTTGAAGAGAAAATTCAGAAACCATCAGAAAGGGTTTCTTTATTTGATTTTCTCGAAAGTAAATTAAATGAAAATAGTGCAACAACAATTGAACCGTCACAGAATATTGTTAATCATACCAACAATAAGCAGGATGGTGATATGAATAGAAATAATCAAAAATTCCATCAAAATAACAAAAATAACTCGAATTCTCGTTATGAAGATCGGTATAATTCGAATCCTCGCAATGAAAATCGATATAATTCGAATCCTCGATATGATGATCGATACAATTCAACTCCTCGTAATGAAGGATATAATCCGAATCCTCGTAATGAAGGATATAATTCGAAGCCTCGTCACGAAGGATATAATTCGAAGCCTCGTTATGAAGATCGATACAATTCGAATCCGCGTCATGAAGGTTATAATTCGAATCCTCGTCATGAAGGATACAATTCGAATCCTCGTAAAGAAGGATATAATTCAAATCCTCGTAATGAAGATCGATATAAATCGAATAATCAATATGAGAATAGCAATAAATCGGATAATATGACCAATAACGTTGATAGATTGAGTAATTCAGTTGAAAAGATGTCGATTAATAGTCAGTTTGCTAGTAGAAGCTTACGGCAACATTTGAATTTACCAACAACAAAACGTGAAAATATGCAAAATTGGAAAATCGGTGATGATTGTATGGCGAAATATTGGGAAGATGGGAAGGTTTTATCTCGAAAATTTTCAAAATAATAATTTTATTTATAATAATTTTTTTTAGTTCTATACAGCAAATATTACTGCAATTACTGATACTACATGCGTTGTGAAATTTAAAGGTTACGGCAATTTGGAAGAAGTGTTGAAAGTTGATTGTCTTCCAGTTGATACAAATGAAAACTCAGTCAAGAAAACTTACTCAGGTACACCTAATTTGAATATTATTAATTCAAATAATAATAAATGAATCGATTTTAGGTACCAGAGAGTTTCGAAGGACCTCGAATAATTATAAGGCAAAATAAATCGTTGTCATTTTTCTATTAATAAATTATTAACAAAAAATTGAACGTCATTGATTTGTCTTCAAAAATTGACGATACACCACTGACCTCAAAGCGCTCATACACCAACATTTTCAAATTGATAAACTAATAGACTGCAATTTTTCTAAATTTTTCAATTTGTTTCCCCATCTAATTATTGTCCGTTTTACAATAATTCTAAACTTGATTCTCAGTTCAATTGGCTAAAATACAGAAATATTAGTTTGAATATCGCGTGATGGTGTATGGACAGCTTAATTAGTTAGCATGTCTCGTCAGAGGAGGGCGCTACAATCGGCGGCCACGTAAGATTGACAATGACAACTGAAAATTGCCCTCCAAAGAAATTCTTATTAGAAATGTGCAAAAATTATTGAATAATTCATAAATTGTGTTGATAAATTTGATAAGGAATTTGTAAGTATCAATTAATATTAATTTAGTTTTATTTTAGAATAGTTTTCAATTTTTAATTAATTAATTGATGGAAAAAAGTTCAGACTATATGTCAAATTACAAGAGCAAAGGTTTTCTTTAATGATTGCCAATTATTTTTGATATTCGACAATTTTGCTTATATTAATGAGTTTTTTTGCTGAATTTCAATATAATTTTGAGAGGAACTTCTGTTATCTATTGTAAATAGTTTAATCCCCATCTTGACACTGTTTTAATAGGCTTTGATTGATAATTTATAACATCTGAGAATTATGACAAGGACTTGATTATATCTCCCCGTTTATCTATTTTAGATGATTTTTAGGTGAATTTAGAACAATGTCTCAACAAAATTTATTGAATGGTATACCACCCCAAATGAGTCAAATACGTCAGAATGTAGTCAATGATAAACCAGTTCAATTTAATGGCATTCATTCGTCCCAATCATCGAGAGATTCTTCACCATCTACACAACGTTTCAATCAAATACCACCATCACAATTACCACCAATATCATCATCAGTATCAGCAGGAATGTTAAATGTGCCTCGGCCAACACTACCAACAACAATGCAGAATTCACCATTGAATAATCAATTAATGCAAAAAATGGGACAATTAAGTGTAAATAGTCCACAATTTAGTACATCAACACCAACAACAACAACAACTACAACACAAATAGTGCAACAAAAAACTAGTGCTTTAAGCAATAGTGCTTTTTCACCGATAACAACACCTAATAGTGGTTATCAAACAAATCATCAGAGACCTCAAAATAACGTTATGAATCAATTTCGACCAATTACAACAACTACGGCGCCACCTCAACAACAACAACAACAATATAACAATATAAATATGCCACCAAGACCAGTTATAAATCAAAATCCAGTGATTCCGCCGCAAAATCGCCAAATTAGTAATAATTATTATAATCAAGGTAGGATTGAGCCAAATCTACCACCATCATCAACAACAATAACAAATCAATCACCAAATGTGCCGAGTAATTTGAATCAAATTCCGCAAAATTTAAATAATGCGCCAAATTATCAGAATCAAACGAATCTACCACCAAGTTCAACGCAATTCAAAACAAGTTTACATGCTAATAGGTATCCACAAAATCAACAACAACAACAACAATCTATTTATCAGCAACAACAGCAATCTCCTTATCAACAACAACAACAATTTTATCCACAGAATAGCGTGACTCGTACTGGTTTCAACAAATTGTGGGGGCACGATAGTGTTGATTTATTACAAAATCCAAATATTCTGCCTAACGAGAAAATAGAAGCACCTAATGTCTATCTAGGACAAGAACACTTAGATTCAGCTAATTGTAGTTTGGAATTGTTTCGTTGTACAATGGCGAAAATACCGGAAACAAATTCATTATTACAAAAATCCCGTTTACCATTAGGTGTATTGATACATCCATTTAAAGATTTAGCCCATTTACCAGTGATACAATGTCATGTTATTGTTAGATGTCGAGCATGCCGTACATATATAAATCCATTTGTATATTTTGTTGATTCAAAACGTTGGAAATGTAATTTATGTTATCGTATCAATGATTTACCTGAAGAATTTCAATATGATCCAGTTACGAAAACTTATGGTGATCCATCACGTCGACCTGAAATCAAATCGAGTACTATTGAATATATAGCACCAGCTGAATATATGTTGAGACCACCACAACCGGCTGTTTATGTATTTTTATTTGATATATCAAGATTGGCTATAGAATCTGGTTATTTACAAAGTGTTTGTAGTGTTTTATTGGATGAATTGAAGAATTTACCGGGTGATGCCCGTACACAAGTTGGAATAATTGCCTACGATTCAGCTTTGCATTTCTTCTCATTAGGTGAAGGCTTAAGTCAACCACACGAAATGATCATTTTGGATATTGATGACGTATTCTTACCGTGTCCAGATAATTTATTGATCAATTTAAAAGATAGTATGGAACTATTGATTGATTTATTAAATCAATTACCAACACGTTATAATAATAGTTTTGATAATAATTCAGCATTAGGTGCAGCCTTACAAGTCAGTTATAAAATGATGAGTCCAACTGGTGGACGTGTAACTGTATTTCAAGCAACATTACCGAATTTAGGACCTGGCTCATTATTATCACGTGAAGATCCAAATCAACGTTCTAGTAATGAAGTAAATAATTTGAATCCGGCCAATGATTTTTATAAACGTTTAGCATTAGATTGTAGCGCCCAACAGATAGCTGTTGATTTATTTTTAATTAATTCACAATATATCGATATAGCTACAATATCCGGTATAAGTCAATTTAGTGGTGGTTGTATTTATCATTTTCCATTATTTAAATTAACGAAATATTTACAAAATGAACGTTTTGAACGTTGTCTAAGACGTTATTTAACAAGAAAAATTGGTTTTGAAGCTGTAATGAGGATACGTTGTACACGTGGCTTATCAATACATACATTTCATGGTAATTTCTTTGTACGTTCAACTGATTTATTATCATTACCGAATATAAATCCGGATGCTGGTTTCGGAATGCAAGTATCAGTTGATGAGAATTTAACTGATGTACAAACTGTATGTTTTCAAGCGGCTCTATTATATACATCAAGTAAAGGTGAACGACGTATACGTGTCCATACATTGTGTCTTCCTGTTTGTGGTACATTAACCGATATTGTTAATTCAGCTGATCAGCAATGTATTATTGGTTTATTAGCCAAAATGGCTGTTGATCGTTCACTACAATCTAGTCTATCAGATGCTAGAGAAGCATTTATAAATGCCGCTATTGATATATTGAGCAGTTATAAATTATCAATGAATATGGGTAATGATGCCTCATTAATAATGCCGCAATGTTTGAAATTATTACCGTTATATATATCGGCTATGCTTAAATTTCTATCGTTTCGTATCGGCACATCGACACGTTTAGATGATCGAGTCAAAGCAATGATCGATATGAAAACAAAACCATTAACGCAATTAATACAAATGATTTATCCAGATTTATATCCTGTACATAATTTAGAAGAATATAAAGTTATAATAACAACAAATGATGAGGAAATACCACAGCCGCCACATCTACAATTAACATCGAGATATTTAGATTCGAAAGGTGCATTTTTATTAGATTGCGGCGAACATATGATATTATTAGTCTGTCCTGGTGTATCAGTACAGTTTCTAAATCAAGTCTTAGGCGTTCCCGATTATGTATCAATAACTGATGATTTCTATGAACTACCAATATTACAAAATATACATAATACAAGACTGCATCGCTTTATAAATTATTTGAATGATGATAAACCGTACGCTGCAACATTACATATAATTAGAGACAATAGTACGCATAGAATTGGATTTTTCGAACGTCTAATTGAAGATAGATATGAAAATTCGTTATCCTATCACGAATTCTTGCAACATTTAAAATCTCAAGTCAAATAATTACGATAATAAATAAAAATATACAGGGCAAGGGCAAGGTTGTATATTATTATGATTATATTTGTTTACTATCATTCAATTATATTTAATTATATTTAATGCAAAATTATTGCTCAATTTATAATCATTGAAACAGAAATAAATTTTTGTAAAGAAAACTGTTTCTTTGATGATTGGGCCTGTTTAGATTGTTTTTAGGTAATTTAAGATTTTAATGTTATGATATTTACATTGTGATATATATCTACGATGTAGCAATATTTTTGCATTACTTCAACATTTATTTCATGTAAAACTGATTGTTACTATTATTATTTTCTCTGAAGCCTATAATTCTATTTGCATTTCCTTCTTATTATCAATTGGTATGTACGAATTTGTCTGTTTATAAAATAAGTTATAAAAAAATAAACATGTATATATCGAAATCTTGATTTCTTTAGGACTCAATAACAAACTTTCAATAATATATAAAATAATTTATTCATCAATTTTCCATTGTACTATCCGGTACTAATTCCATCAACTGTCTCGATTCGAATCGATCACGAACTGTAATTGAATCGTGATTATTAAATTTCAATTTAGAAATTTGGATTTTACCTGTTTCGATGTTTCTCAAATCGAAAACTGTGAAATTATGCGACTTATCATCACCGCCGGCTGTTATAACAAACGGCGTATCTGGTGATAGATCCAAACATTGAACTGTGCCTAAATTGAAATTTTTCTCACAAACAAATACAGCTTCACTATCAGTGTTATCCCAGATTTTTACTAGGCCGTCAGGTGATGCTGTAACTATGAATCCGGGACATTGTCGACTCACCAACAAACCGGTTACTTCTTTTTCGTGCGCTTTAACCGACCACAATTTACCTGATAATCAACATTAATTAAATGGGGGAAATTTTAGTGGAAATCACTAATCAAACCTTTACGACAATCGAAATATTGTAAACTTCCAGTACTGGTACCAGCGAGAAATGTGAACGGTTGTGAAGGATTCCAAGAGATTTGTTCAGCTTCACCGTCCAATTCCCAAGATTGATGGGGATCGGGGGTGCGACAATCGAAAATTTTCGCAAATTTATCAGCACCTCCTATAAAATTGTAATTATTAACCAAAATATCATCAAAAAAAATAATTGTTTCAAGTACCAGCTAGAAGCGTTTGGGCTTCTAAATGGTGCCATTGTAGACATTGTACTTTTTCATTAAAAGCGTTAATTTTTGTGCTTGGTTTTTTATTGTCCAAATCCCATAAAATAATTGTTCGATCAACTGATCCACTAGCCAAAATATGCTCATAACTTTGATTCCATGCTAATGATAAAACAGCGTCCCGATGTCCAATAGATTGTCGATTTTTTTTACTAGTTTTGCCCAAACTATAGGCTGGTTCTATACAATTAATAACGTCAAGATCCCATATTTGTACAATCGGTTCCATTGTACCGATGGCACAATAATTGCCTTTCGGTGAATTTGGTTCGAAATTCAACCATTCTAAACATAACGGGAATGATGGTAAAAGAATATCATGATGGACATACAAAGATTCTTCTTCTTCATTATAAACTGAAATTGTTCTATTAGCCTTGTTTTATTTCCAATTATTGACAATTACCGTAAACTTCTAAACAACTTGAATCACCTTCAACATGACCAACTAGAATTAAACTGTCTGTAGTTTTTATTAATTCGTCCTCTTTATCTGAATCGTCGGATTCCGAGAAATTCTCTTCGGCATCGTTTTGTAATTCAGCTAATGAGCTTATACCCAAAGCTGTAGCTGCGCTCTCATCTTCTTCATTATCGTAATTCTCGAAACCATACTCGTCAGTTTGACTCACTGTTGGAACAGTTTCTGCCGAATCTTCACCAGCATTATTCGTCAATCTAAAATAAGGCATTAATAAAATCGTAAATTGAGGCAGTTTGTGATGAGGAACCTCAATTTCTCTTTAGTGTCTTGAATAACTTGAATTAATTCATCTTTAGACAGTTGCACCTGGAATAGTTCCAAAAATAAGGTTTTGAATTTTTTTTAAAAGCTACAATTGTTATACTTTTTCGGGATTACTTTTAGCAACACCTTTTTTGATGAATTTCACGCAAGGAATGAAATTAATTCGATTTTGTTCTGCTTCGTTCTCTTCCATTTCTTCCAACAAAACACACGTGAAAAATGTGAGGTTATAGTAATTTCAAATGTCAAAATTGTCACGTAGAAGTATAGTTATCAGTAGCTCAATAAACTATTCGAGGGAAATTAAAATACGATTTCAATATCAACAATTTTTTTATTAAAAGATCATAAATTCGAGACAATAGTAAATAATTCTATTGAATATAATTTAAACTGCTAAATAACCACCGTCAACAGGCAAACAAGATCCGGTAATCATACTAGCTTTGCTACTTAACAAAAACAAAATAGCATCAACGACTTCATGGACTTCACCAAATCTGAAAATTCCCCCTATTAGAATCAATTGTTTATTGATGATTTGTTTGATTATTTTACCGTTTTAGTGGTATTTTTTGTAGCATGGGCTCTGCAACTTTAGGATCGGACCAGCCCAATTTGCCCATATCGGTCATAATAACAGTTGGATTGACACAATTGATACGGATATTTTTGGGGCCTAGTTCTAGGGCTGCAGCACGCGTATAAGCGTCAACTGCCCCTTTACTACCACAATAAATCGTGTGATTCTTCAAGCCGGCCATGGATGCTTGTGATGATAAATTCACAATCGACCCAGAAATTTTATGTTCCAACATCTTTTTAACGACAATTTGGGTGACATTGATCAACGCTTTAACATTAATATCGAATAATTGATCGACATCTTGTTCTGTGTATTCACCAATTGGTTTTAAAATCGCCAAACCGGCATTATTTACCAATAAATCAACTGTACCAATTGATGAAAGAGCTTGATTTGTTGCAGACCAGTTCGATAAATCAACCGAAATTATCTCAATTGAAGGCAATTCATCTTTAAGACTAGCTGAAATCTCAGCACTTTAATTTAAAGTATTAAAAATCGTAAAATTACCTAAAGAATCTTTATTTCTAGCCACGGCAATGACATGGGCCCCACATTTTACCAATTGTTCAACAATACTGCGACCAATACCCTGACTGGCGCCGGTAACTAGAGCTGTTTTTCCTTGAAAATTAATTTCCATTTCTTCTATTTTCAACAATTGGAATCTTCCAACTAGAACGAGTTGATTATTCAAACGAAATATCTAAATTCTGATATGTAATCAGTAATAATGAATGGTTTTTGATAAATTTGACCTCTAAATACCGTACTGTTTATTAACGGTCAATTTTTATCACACATTAATTGTTTGTTGTTTGTGAAATTCCATTAAGAGAATCGTGCTATTTTTTTTTTTTAAATTTAATTCTTGGTTAAGCAGAGAACTGTAAATTTGATAACTAGAAGTTTGGCAACATTGCAAAGACTTCTTGAGAAGCTACGATGACATGTTATCAATATTATGACTGCCACGTATTCATATTTATTTTTGTAGTATTCATGGTATAATTTTAGATCAATATTAAAGAGTAATTTTTAATTTATTCACTATACAGAAGTCACACTGTATACTGATAAAAAAATGGTTAGTAATATTTGTATCAAATAGTGTGTGGCAGAACTGGTTACTAGTGCCATAGGTCATTTGTCATTTCGCCATAACCTCAATTAACAAATTCCGAATTGTTTGAAGTGAATTTTCCGTAAAAGCAACTTAATAAGTATAATAATTGTAAAATGAGTGATAAACCTAGTTTATTAATAGTCAGTTCAAGTAACACTAAACCAAAATCACTAATAAGATTATTAACGAAGTCAAATAATATTAATGAAATTGATGAAAATAAAATAATACATCCATGGATAATTGATACAAAATATTATACAGCAGAAATCGATATAATTGGAATAAATGAGAATTATCAGCGTACAGACGAATTCAATTCAAATGTCGAAGCGTTAATAATTCATATGGACACAAATAAGGCTAGCGGCTTAGATGATTTGTCAATATGGAAATGTATAGAAAACGATTGTGAACCAGAAATCAAACTATTAATAACGAATTATTGTACTAATGACACAAAAATAACGAAGACAAAAGCAATTGAATGGTGTCTGAAATACGGATATGAGTTGATCGAATTATATCCGAATATTGCCGAGACAAATAAATGCAAGAACGATATAATTGAAGAGAAATTTGGCGTTGAACGTATTATTGAGGCTTTACAAGCGCATATGTGGTCGAATCTAACTATGAAAGATAATACAACAAAACAGTCTGTGAAACAAGATGATAGTTCCGCACAGAAAATTGATTCATGTGATGATATTCTAACAACTGAAGCTGTCGATGATTTTACGGAATTGTTCTCGCAATTGAGCATGATGAAAGAAAGTCTACAGTCGCTACCGATAAATCAAAGGAAACAGTGTGCTGAACAAATGGTGACGGCTTTCTGGAAGGCGATCGGCGGCGACGAAGAAGAAATCACAGACATGTAACTCATTCCATTAATCATATTAATTACACCATAGATCTATGCATATTATCAATAAAAAAACAATTCGTGTATTATTATGATTTATTGAAAATTCGGTACTATCACAGATTTTATAAAAATATGTAGATGTGATTTAGAATTGTACGGAATGTTCCGTTATACTAGCGGTAATATTTCCAAATGATGAGCAATTATTGGAATAATTGAGCATACAAATTGGTTCTGTGTAAAGCGAATATTTCAAAGCGATTGGTCTTAATTTTTCTTGATATTTCTCAAATAAGTTTCCATTGTTAATTTGCCAGCAATAATAGCATGTTTTTCAATACGATTCCAGAATGTTGCCATTATCGAAAAATAGAAAATCAAAAAAGTTAGAATAACTTTAACAAGATTGTAAAGAATCAAATTATTAACTGGTCCATCAATAAAGATAATAAACATTATAATCATGAATATTAATAATACTGAAAATATTGAATAAATCAATTGGTGATAACGTAAACTATCTAAAGCTTGATTAAGCACATTTAATGTCTCTTCTAATACTGATTTTTTCAATTCGATATCAATTGTTGGTTTTGTTGATTGTATTGTTTCAATTTTGAAACACGCACTTATAGCTTCATGATCTGAATAACTATAATGACATCCTGGTACAGTTTCTGGTAATGGTAATTGGTAATTTTTTAACGTTACAGAAACATTCTCATTCGAATGATACATAATATAATCGATACGTTTGCCTGGTATATTCTTCTTTTTATTGAATCGTGGTGTATAACTGTTTGATAGACGATCACATGTTGCTACATCAGGATCAGATGGTTCAGTTGCTTCAGTGAATGCATCAATTAAGCCGGGTATACCTAAAATTAATCTTCAAAAAAATATATGAATTGAAATTCAAATGAAAATCATATTTGAATTACTTGTGAGCCAAATCTCCTGGTTCAGTGTTTAGATCGCCCGCTAAAATAACAACATCTGCTCCACCTGAGGTTAATTGGATTATTTGAGCTGTATCGAACGCTTGTAAGACCCGATGTGTTTGGTACTCATCGCTATTACGATTATATTCAGCATGTAGCTATAAATTAATTACAAATTAATTATATTTTTTAGTAATTATCATTAAAACTTACATGAGCGGTATAAATATTGATATTGAGATTATTCACACGTAATTTACACAAGCCGACACCTTTTCCGGCAAACCAATCACCGTGATGTAATTTATGGATGTAACCATTTAAAGGCCATTGATGGTAAAATATCTCAACGAAAGGATGTCTTGATAACATGCATATACCAGATCCAACGACGCCACTATAATTGATTCAATTAATCATAGGAATTGATTCAATTGAACAATTACCTGTAAAAATAGTGTGAATATGGTAATACTGCGGAAACTTTCTCTTTGATCAAATTGAAATCGGATAAACGCCAGACTTCTTGAAGACAAACCACATCATAATGACTAGTTGCTAATACTTCAGCAATTGCTCTCATACGTTTTTTACGATCGCTGGCAACAATTGGGATGCCCCTTCAATCAATTTAGATAATAATTAGCGATAATTTCAACAATAAATACCTATAAGGAAACTTACCAACAGTTCAAGTTAAATACTTTGAACTCCATCTTCTTATCGAGTGATTATCGGAAAATTATATTCAACCTACTTCTACTTTTCTAACAATTGATTATTTTTTTAATTATTAACGTGGCATCATTCTTTTATTTTAACAATTATCTATTGATAAGATTATTTTTATCGAGTGTCATAATGACACGAGTGTCTTTACAGAGCTCTATCTTATCGTCAATTTTAATTCGAGGAAATCGAAAAATTTGACCCTATCGAGAATAATTAATAATTAAAAATCCCTTAGTTTACTAAAAAAAGACATTTTCATCAGTCTTGATTTGTTTATTCTGCAACATCTTTAATTAATAAATAATAAATATTCAAAAATTTGATGACCTATAGCGCTATCTATTCGTTAAAAGTAAAAGTAGTAAAGAGAAGATTGCTTTCTCTAAAGCCTGACATGACGTCATCATTTCAATGAAAAATGGCAAATTTGAAAAGCGCAATACGTCGAAAATTGTAACTACACTATCTATTTCTTTCTAACATAGTTGTAATTCGCTAATTGAATTGTTATGTCTCTTTTGCACATGGTAGCATTTGAGGTTAGATTAGTTTTATTTTTTCCGGTTCCGCGTATCGTTTGAACTAAATAAGAAAAATTAAAAACGAAAACAGTATTATTTTTCTGCAGTAAAATGGATGAACTGATTGTACCACCAGCTCCGCATTGGTATAAGTCGAATATATTGGCTTGTACCCCTGATAATACGTTGTTGTACGGTGCAAAAAATGATTTGATAATAATTAAAAACTGTAAAATTGAAATAATAACTGGTCCAGTATTTTAGTAAGTTGTCTTTGTTTGTTCCATTATTAGTTTTTAATTTTTGTTAATCTGTAGTGTAACATCCGTTGGTATCAATAAAAAATGGGGTGAACCCAATAAATATTGCGTCGTATTGTACGAAAGTGGTACAATTAAAATTTGGGATATTGAAACACTTACAGAAAAATACTCTGTAGATCTACATGTGGTAAATTCAAATTAAATCATTAAATTACAATAAAGTTAAACATTTATGAATGAATTTTTTAGGATAGGTGCGATTTAGTTTCTGCAGTTTTTGCAGGCGAAGATCGAGTTGTTACAGTTTCAACATTGGGTGTTGTTACAGTTTGGAATATTACAACAAATGAATTGAATGTTGTGAAGCATTTATTTCCACCAAAATCAACGATAACATGCTTATCAGCATGTCCACATGCATCATGGTTGATAGCGTTTGGTTTACAGAATGGTCTTGTTATCGTTTGTGATTTGAGACGTAAAGGGAAAATTTTGTTTAAACTACGCGGCCACGAGAGATATGTGCAATCATTAGTTTGGTGTCCAGCACCAATTAATGTTTTTCCAAAAAATCCAAATAATACAGTAAAAAAATACCCATTGGCTATCACAACAGATAAAGAAAACAATGAAATAGAAGATAAAGAAAATCCTTGGATTAATCTAAAACATGCTGATGACGATGATTATAGAGAAGTTGCTGATTTAGTTGAAATAAATCCAAAACAACAAGAGGCCGATTTCTTAGAAGAATGCCAAGAATTGAAAGCAAAAATTCTTGGTGAAACTGAACTTGTCGAAATTGAAAATAAATTCGATACTTCTAATAATCTAGTTGAAGATAAGCTCAATTTTCAAGAAAAACAAGTTACTCCGGATAAAAACACTGATAAACCGGATCAAATTTCCGAAACAAAAATAATTGACGAGAAATCTGATCGAACTTTACCGAAATTATATGATCCAAATGCTGACTTCTTAGATCAAATCCATGAAGATAATGATCAAAATCAAAATAAGGAATTATCAACACAAAATGGAGAGACTAAAATTGAAATTTTACCAAAGAATATCGTCGAAACTGAAGAGGAGCCGAGAGATGAATATCTTTTAGCGTCAACAGGAAGTGACAAGTAATTAATAGTTTCAATAATGATTACTTTTGATAATTGTAATTTTTCAATAATTCAAGGAATATTTATATTTGGCGAGCTGGTACTGATGGCCGGATGCAGACATTTTTGAGTCTTCCTAAAAAGTCCAAAGCGCAAAAAGCTTGGATTGTTGCATGTTGGATAACACCAAGCACTCTTATCACGACAACTATAAATGAAGAGATAATAGCCTGGGATTTGACGAAATTGAAGTAATACTCGTATAAATTTTTGTATTTTAAAAATAATTTTTTTTTATAATTCTTAGAAGCTTTAAAACAATCCACAAAGCACATGATGGTGTGGTTTTCAATATTGTTTCACCTATGAAATATTTAACGAAAGATGATTGGGCTGAAAATGTTGATTTACAAATTTGGAGTCACAATGGTGCTGAAATAATTAATTACGATATTGATCGAAATGAAGTGAAATTGTTCTATTCGACTATAACAGCTTTTGTTACAGCCTTACAATTGTCTCCATTAGATCCAAACCGGTAAATCTTTAGTTTAATGATTATTATTTTTGCTAATGGGAATTTTTCAGAATGGCTATTGGACTAAGAGATGGTAATTTGAAAATCTGGGATTTAAGTTCCTATAATTTGAAATCGATCAAATTGACAACAATTAAAAGAATACATGGTAAAGTTTCTACAATATGCTGGCATCCAATCAAAGAGAATATTCTGGCTTATGGAGGTGAAGATGGCGAATTAGGCCTTATCGATACTATAACACACAAAACAACGAAATTTCGATATTCGTTACATAATCAAGTTTACCATTTAGAATTTGCACCATACAATGATGATGATTTATTGCATTTATATGTTGTTGGTGAAAGTCGTCTATTTATTTATAATCCAGATAAACCAAATGAAAGTCCAAAACAATTAGAAGTATCAGAAAAATTGATAACACACCACTTTATATGGAAACCTGATTATAGTTTGTTATTGATTAGTATGCGAGATGGTTCAGTTCATGTTTATAATAAACAATTGGAGTACTTAACGAAATTATATTTCAATGAGAAAGGCTTAAACTCGATGGTTTGGCATCCGAACACAACACGTTCGAATTGGTTTGCTGCAGCTACATCGAAAGGTTTATTTGTTTATGATTGTAGTGAATTATTGAAAGATCCAAATGGTAGAAATTTGATTGAAAATAAAATTTGTGATCTAGAAGGACATTTACGACCAGTTGTCGAACTTTGTTGGAATCCATTCAATAATGACCAAATTTTATCATCATCAACAGATGGTTTAACTCATGTACGCTTCAAAATTAACAATATTTCGAATAATATTATTGATTACAATCAATTTTAGATTTGGGACATTGAAAATAAAACAATAATCGCTACTTATGTTGATCATAGTTTGAAACAACTTTGCACGCCAGTATTATGGAGTCCTCTTGATAAAGATTTATTGATATTTGGGAATCGTGTGATCACCGTATGGAATCTCACGAAATATCCACCAAAATATGATGAAGGCATTATTTTTCAATTCAAAATAATTCAATAATTAATCATTGTATTTATAGAATTTATGACATCGAGGAAGAAATTACTAAAAATTGAATCTAATAGTAAACCGAAGGTAGAAGTAGTTAAACCGAAAAAAGTATCAAGAAATTGTATTGTGCCAACTTTGTATACTTCAAGTGATAATAAATTAGAACATCAAGTTTCTAATATGAGAAAATTAATGGAAAAATCTCTAAATCAAGATAGTCAAAACGATATTTTTGAATTATTCGGTAGTCGAGATGATGTTCTCAATTTATTATCGAGAAATTGTAAGTTGAATATTTTGTGTTCGTTAAAGAAAATTATTGAGAATTTTTATAGTTGATTTGCATAAGAAAGAATCAAAACCGCAATATTGTGATTTGATTGCATTATGGAAAGGCGATATTTCTGAACGTATTAAATCAGCAATTGAAGAAAATCGCGTCACATCATCAATTATAATGTTGGCACCAATGGTATCGCCAAAGTATGTAGAATACTTAATTGAAATAATCTTTTATTATTAGTTTTTCTTTTGAAGATTATGGAAACAAGCTTGTGAAAGTTACGCTGCAAAACTATCAGAATCTGAAGATTCTGATCCTTTGGAAATTGTACAATTCTATTTAGCTTGTCATCAAATCGAAGAGGCTATTGAAGCTTTATGTCAAGCATGTCTATATCGTGAAGCATTAGCATTAGCTAAATGTCGCTTCCCTGAAAATAGTGAAATCGTGCATAAAGTTACCGAAAAATGGGCAATTAATGCTGTTGTAAACGGAAATTTCGAGGCAGCGGCTTATTGGTAAGATCTCATTTTTTTTCTAAAATAAAAACTTCATTATTGTTTTTTCAATAGTTATTTGTCTATTGGTAATTTTGAAGAAGCAGCTAAAGTATTGGCACGACGCAATAATTTCGAATTTCTTGAATTTGCTAAAGAATTAGCAATGAAATGTGATAATAAAGATTTATTAGAATCGATTCAATTCAAATGTGATGAAATAATGAAAACTCAGAAGCAAGACGATGAGAAACCGTTATTGACACGTGCTGAGATCGAGTTGGATCCTTCAATTTCTAAAAATAAAGATGAAGATGACTCTTCATTGGAATTTTGTGACGCTGAAGAATTCAAGCGTCAAGAAGAATAATTTTTTTGTTTTGAATTTCGTTTGAGTTTTTGAATTTATTTTCGTTTCATATTTTTGGATGTCCAATAAAGTTAAGTTTATTTTTCTAGTTCAAAAAAAATATTATAAATTGGCTAAACCTTGATAAATCAACAAATCTTGTTCAATATTTACAATTTTGAAAATTTGATTTACCGGTAAAAATATTGCAGTACCGGCAATTAATTCAATATCGTCAGTTTTAGCTTCGCCTGAAATAACAAGTAAAGTACTAGCAGATGGTCGTGGGGGAATTTCATAATTTTGAATATTTGCAGATATCTGAAATTGTAACAATTAATGAAAATTACTGAAAATCATGGAGATTACTTTAATTTCAACTACGGCGAAATCTTGAACTGGTGGTTTGAATAATCGACAAAATTCGTTTTCTACAATAGGCTTGAAGACTATTCTTTCCGGAATTTCACTTTCATAATTCAAAATGGAACATAGTGTTTCGACATCGATGAATTTCGGCGTTAAACCAGCTCGGACAACATTATCAGAACAGGCCATACATTCAACACAATCTATTTTCGATAAGAACAAAACATTAGGCATTATTTTTTCATTGAACAATAATTACCTCCAGAGATGTAGGCGTGAGGAACATTTTCTGCTAAATATAAGGCTTGAAATGGTTCGAGTTTCAAATAATTTAGAAAATAAACCATAAAGCAACCAACATCGCCCGGAAACTGCGTGTTCAAACGTTCAATTAAATCAGAACATTGTTCAATTCTATCTTGTTCATTTAAGGATTGGAAACGTGCCAACATTTGACTTAATTCAAATTTTATAACATCTTTCGGGGCTTCCAAAACAGTTCTAAACGCAATTTTCAATAAATCGACACTATCAGTTTCGCCGTTATTGAATCGACTCAAAATCTCGCTACCAACAATACGCTTTAATTCGGGAACATCTGAAATATGATAATTGATAATTTGATTTCAAAAACACCAGAAATTTGATACTTTTTAGAAATGGATAAATTTCGGACAGCGGTCGAAATCCACATAATGCTTCGAATGTTGTCAGAGCAATCGCCAATTCCGGCTTATGATTTGGATCTTTATAAATATCCGGCTGTTTGGCGTTCAATTCTCGGGCAATTTTCTATCAATTTGTTGAAATTATATCATTCAAATTCAATGTTTACCTTTGATGGATGTGCTTGAATCGATAGAGCTTGGTTTATCGATAAAATTTTGAACAAAAACGGTAACTGTGCTCCGAAATTGTCCAAAACTACATCACCAAGATATTCAGGATGTTGTTCAATTAAATCAGCTAGAGATATACCGGAATTTTTGATTATAGAAGGACCATTAATGTGGGTACCTAACCACAATTCAGCATACGGTAAATCGTTTTGAATCTCGAAATTCGGCTGTATATTCTGATAAAGACGAGCAACTTTACTATTTGAGCCCTTTTTACCCCATGCATAATTTTGTATTCTATAGATTATTTCCATTATTTCTAATTCAGAAAATTTGAGGTTCGAAAATTGACAGCGACGACGTTTTGATGTCAAAAATTTATGACGTGAATTGCGCGAAATTCAAATTTTCGTATAATCGAAATATCAATTAAATAAAAGTAAAATTACAAGAAATTGCTGTAAGTATTTATTATTATTACTATAATTATTTAAACAGTCATCTATGTCTAGGGTACAGTTTCTTCGATAAGTCTTCATTTTGGTTGCTAGTGGAATACCAGAAAAATTTCGACGGATTCAAGCCTCTCTTCGCAAATTCAAATTCAATTAATAAATTCGCCATTGTAATGAAACTGATTGAGAAACAAATCAATGCACAAAACGAGCAAATCTCGTGTATTGTACCATCATCAGTCCATTTATTGTATTTATCGTCTATGGTTTCCCGAAGCTGTCGATATTTACGTAGCAATCGAGTTTTCAATGACGCTACTTGAAGATTTTCAGGCTCAATATTTGCGATTTCTTCATTACTAGAAGACATATCTGCTTCATCCTCTTGGTCTTCCAACTGTGCCTCTTCTGCTTCGTCTTCCTCGTCGTCTTCGCCAGTGTTTTGCAGTAACATTTCGTTATCATTTTGGTCGATTGGATCGTTTTCAGGTATTGTAGTTTCATGTGCTACGATACCCTCTTTAATTTTGACTAGATCCAAACCTAATCTGAATTATAACAAAATTATTGAATAATCATCGATTTTTATTGTTACTCACTCTAAACGATTGGGTCGTGTATTTCTGTTGATTGACGAGGCTCTGAGAGATAAATCGGAAATTCTCCGTGTAATTTTTCGCGTTTCTGATAATTTCGATGCTTCATTTGGTTGTGTGAATGTTGCAATACTGGCACGTCTTCTCGTAATTATTTTACCATTAGTTACAGGATTTTGTTGTGGTTTATTAAGTGCTGGTGTTTCTAAGTTCGTATTTTGTAGAACTCGTCTGAAATTTCAAAAAAAAATCAGGATTTTATTACAGTTTTTCAATATCAAAACTCTTACTTTGTATATTGTAAATGTTTTCTAGCTGAATCCCTTTGTTGTTTCAGTAAATTGACATGATTGATCATCAAATTTACAGATTCTGATATTCGTTCTTCATGCTGTACGGCGCCATAACGTTCTGATGCAATTGTAGCATGTTGTGATGCTCGCAATACAACATCGATTTGTGTTAATAATGTTGATAATAATTCAGTTGTTTCAGCATCAACACATAATGGTTGTATACGATTGGCTTTCTGTATTAATTTATCAATTTCATTATTTAAATTCGTTTCAGTTTGATTACGATAACGTCGTTGACGTTCACAACGGTCTTTTATCGTAGCAGCATCAATTGTAAATGCTAATGATAAGGCTACGAACTTTTGCTCCAATTCTTCCTCGTTCAAACGCTCCCTAAACAAAATAAAACACAATAATCGTATTCGGATTGAATCGCGATCCCCAACCAAGTTGCCATCTCTCATTCGATCCGTTCCACCACAAGGATTGAGGTTGAGAACTTGGCCAAGAACGCGACTATTACTCTACGAAATATTATCTCGAACGGATAGAGATCGAGATCGAGATAACTTTTTGTTGTTAGTGAAATTCGAGCGAAAGTCCATGTGTTTTGTCTAATTTCTCTAGAAAAAAACACACTGTTAGGTCATTATTTGAGGTCATTTATCTATACAAGGAGGTCTACGAAACATTAATAAACGTATTTATGGAATTATTATTTTCAACCTGACATACTTTCGAAATGACAATAAAATCAAATAATAAAAACAAACGATACCTTGGTCCATTGCCTAATAAGCCCATTTTTTCTAAGACTGAATTCGGTAGACTCGGAAAGACTTCAAATTCTCGATTATTATTATTGTTATTATTATTGAGTATGA
>JAZBGZ010000497.1:6680-40930 GCA_037414795.1 Stenodera caucasica | reverse complement strand
ATCAATGAAACTACCGTCAAATATCAAGATACTGGCTCATCCAATTTTAGCTACTAAAGTGAATCATACTGAAGATTGCATAATAATTCATGGATATTTCCCCATAGCTGAAATAGACAAATTCGAATTATTGAAAATAACACCAATACCATTAGGTGTCACAAAAGAATTTTACCAAATACTCGATGTTCCCAAAGGACTCCTGGCAGTAGATTACAACAATCAACTCTATTTCGAATTAAACGAAGAAGAATTCAGAAGTAGCATCAAATTAAACGACATCAGCTATCTATCATCTCCAGCAGTTGTGAGAAGTATAGAAAATAGTCCGAATTGTATCCTAGATGAAATCTTTCACAGAGAAGAGAGCCAAAAATGTGAGATTCATCAATATAACATTACATCAGTGATTTGGAAACAACTGAATATGCCAAATACATGGCTTTTCATCACCCCGCGATCGACAAGAATCGCAGTGACCTGCAATGGTGTCCGGGAAGATGCAGTCTTGAATGGAACTGGAATCATTCAAATTTCGCAAGACTGCATTATAAAAACTAAACAAAACGTTCTTACACCAAAAAGACACGATAACATTTCGGTACTCACTGGATTTATCAAACCAGTACAATTCACGCAACACAAAGTGAATTCAATCTTCCATCAAGTCACAATACCTAAGGAACCTGTTTTTAAATCCTTCGAGCATCTGGACCTTCTAGATCAACAACAATTAGATATCCAAGATCAATTAAAAGATGAACACTGGCATTCAATAACCATCATCCAGCATTAACTAGTGCATTGACAACATTAGGCATAATCGTACTCATCGGAATAATCTGGTAGAGTGTCATCTTAACGAAGAACCACTACTACAGTAAGCCATCAACCAAAGATCATCAATCGACAAACAACGAGATCGAAGAGATTATGTTAGAGCCACTTCGAAATCATTTAGAACCAAATAAATCACTTTTCTTCCGAGAGGGCAGAATGTTTAATCTCAATTAAACATAATTGTTATTATTTCATCAATTTTCAAAATTATCTGCGTAATTATTAAAATTAACAAATTTAGTAATTATGTCACCAATATCGCTACAACAGCAAATAATTAAACTAGTTCATTACTAAACTACATCAGCATTTGTCGAATGTAGTACAGTTTTTAAAAGTATGTCAATTATATTTCATTAATTGTTATTGATTATATCATTTTTGTTTGTATTATATCATAGTATTAAAAGACTGCATTTAAATTTAATAAAGTTAGTATTTTATCAAAAGACGATAGTACTCATTTGACGTGTTGTACCAAGCCATTAATATTTTGAGAATCTGAGGCTGGATTCTCCAACACGTCTCCTGTAAAATCTGCACCCTGATTTTACAATTGTTGTTTCGATCTCACTACGCAAAAAATTTTGCTGATCGATTTGGTGATTAGAACCAAAGTTAAATAGTGGATTATATTTTTGCAATTAATAATCGAGATTTCTCGTTCCAAAATCGTTGAATTGTTTTGTTTTTCCAATGCACAAAATCAAAGTAGCAAACAGTGCTCGATTTTATGTCGGGTTAATTTAAAACATTGCAGGATTTTTTGGTTATGAGTTTTAACAAAACATTCTACAATGTAAAGAGAACAGTCGCGATTAGAACAATGACGCCTCTTATATTGGCCAAACATATAGTAAGTTTTTGTTGTTGGCACAGATTTTTCAGGTTCTTAGTTCAGAAATAATTTTTTTCTAACTTTTTGCAGGATGTTCAGGTAAAGTCGATAGCGCGAGATCTCTCTGAGTTGTGAGTTCCACTATCTTCTATTGATGAGTCAAATTCTGCTATTTTTGTTTAATTTTTGTAGTTGGTTGTCCTAAGATGGACTTGACACACTTGCATTCGAATAAGAATAAACTGATCAACATTATACTATTAATTGTAATATCCAGCGCTGTAAATTCTAATGATTTGAATTATTGGACGCGTATGGCTTCGAGGATGAATGTATACAAAATAATACAAGGGGTTGAATTACTTCAACAATTGTTACTTGCATTTTTTTTATGTGAAAGAATCTATGATGAGACATCTTCATCATCATTGGCAACATCAGCAGTTGCAATTTACGCATTTAATGGAGACCATTTATCGTTTGATTTTTATTTTATATCATTCCTGTTACTCATTTCATTACTCAATTGTGACAAGCACATGTCAATATTATTATTCAGTTTCTTACTCAGTGAATAACTGTTTCTGGTTTCTAATTTGTTTTCAAAGCTGATAGATAAAGAATGAATGTGTTTGCAAATCGTGGACCTAATGAAAAAGTCTGGACATAAACATTTGCTCTATGTCGCTTGGTAATGTCTCCTCTTCGGCCTGTATTTTTAACTTTAATTTGCCTAATTAATCTATCCACCTGAAAATAAATTCTTCTGGAAACGATTTAATTTTATTTTTAATCACTACTTATCATCTTATTTCTTGTATTTCCGAGAACTGCATGCAATCCTTTATCCAATCTCTTGACCGTTCTTCGATTTAAATAAAAATATTTGATACTTTTATGCATACTCTCAAGAATCATATTTGTGTTTATGCTACAGCCTTTTTTAAAGCAGTAGGCCAATTTTTCAAAATTCCTTGAACAAAATTCTTGAACGTAAACACCAAATTTGTTGATATAGGGATCTGTGAGCGAATCAACTATGGCAGTATTTAATTTGTCTATAAATAATTTAGTCTCTATATTCTGTTGTAAAATTTGATGGTCTTGTAAACCAAGCTTCGTTTTTCCTTATTGTTGGTCTTGGTTAAGTTAGTCTGCCCAGCTCGGTCGACATGCCATGAGCAATAAAGTTGGTGTTCATCTCTACCCATAACGCACATCCAGGCGTTATAAAAAACCTCTGCAATGTCAGACATGAACGTTTTTGTTCTCAAAATTCCCACTTGTGCTTTGACAGTGTCAAATGAAATAACGTTTGCGAAAGTGAGTTACTATTACTAAACATACAGTGTGGAATAAAAGTAACGGATAAATTCGATAACTTGGTCAGAATTAGTTTTTTGGGAAAAATCTCGAAAGGGTATAGCGATTTAAATTTTGAGACGTTATACTACACCATCTCTATTTTGTTAGGTCATTTGTTCTCAGAGTGATGACGTCATCGATTATTTTTCAATTGACAACCTATATTTTTCTTTATCGATTTTGGTAGTACTTTGAATTCTCTTTTCAAATATGTAGAATTTCGACTGTTACAATTGAAAAAAATTTAGAAAAAGTGTCTCAAAGTTTGAATATTAGTACCTGATAACGTTTTCTTATACGTTTACATGATTCATTTTGTAAATTTGAGAAAAATTTAATACTCAAGCTTTGAGACGGTTTTTCTCAAATTTTTCCAATTGTAACATGATGGAATGTTCACATATTTGAAAAGAAAATTCAAAGTACTACCAATCAATAATAAAAAATATGGGTTGTCATTAAAAGAAAATATTGATGGCGTCATCACTCCGAAAACAAATGACGTAACAATATGAAAATGATGTAGTTCAACGTCTCAAAACTTGAATCGCTCTACCCTTTCGAGATTTTTTTCAGAAAACTAATCCTAACGAGCTTATCGAATCTATCCGTTATTGTTCCACACTGTTTATGTCACAGGGAAGCCTTCGCCATAATCATCGACAACCATTATAGTTGTTAACTCAACGTCATTAATTTAATCCATGCGTGCTGTCTATAAATATTATATCTTGGCCAAAAGTGGTTAGTATTAGTTATTGATAATGATTAAGCGAAAATCATTTCTTTCGGATTAATTCTTATTTTCTCCTTGCCTCTTATAGTATGAGACAAATTAATGCTTACTGTATCATTTTTGTGCTTTTGTGCCTGTCCCAAACACAATTCGAAGTCTCGTTCAACATTTTCCAAATTTTATACTGTTACAAGATCTGCTTTCTTCATGTCAGTCCCAATTTTTGTACGAAATGAATCTACAAGAATATATCAAGAAATTACTCTAAATAAATTATATTCAATATAATGATTAGAACATAACTTTTTTAGTTACTCCCTGAAGTAGTTTATAAGCTATAATATTATCTTCCTTAGATATCCTTACAATGACCATAGTGTGATTTCTGTCGCTCAACAATAATGCTTCCACTGGATTTTCTTATTATATTCATCTGGCTTATGCATGCTCTATTAAGCTTACCAGTTCCTTGAAATTTTGTAGTTCTTTTGACTACACTGTTTTTATAATTACCAGAACGGTGACAGACGTAGTGAGTCTTTTTATCGCCAGAACTAAGTCTTTGAATTCCTGGAGTGATCACATGATTACATTTTTCTGTATTTTCTATTTAGATTTCTCACTCCTTAAAAATCTAAAATAACAGGTTTTGTCCAAATTCAAGAATTTTAAACCTATTTATTTCTCATTCCTTCTAAATTTGCAAATATCTCAACTTTTTTCTTAATGTTGAAGAAATGCTCACTTTTTAAATGTTTGATTAAATCACAATGGTACCTGAATAAATAATTACACAGTTTTTCAAGACATTAATAGTTGGAAACACTCTTGTCGTGAGAAATTGCATTAGGTGTAATACTATGCACATTGACGGTTTAATTTACTTTTTGAGCTCAATATCTTCACAAATAATGCACATAACCGGCATTGTAGTTGATATCGTACTAAGGGATTAACACAACATAGATATGTAATATCCACATATAATCACACGTGAAAGAATACACAAGAATAAATCACATGTCATGAAAGGAACTGCGCAAGCGATGTTTGAGGGACGCAAAGCAATAAGGAGGGTCTCGTAAAATAACGTATCTTATATTTCAAATAAGAAAAATAAAGTATTTGCAAGAAAGAACAAGTATTTTCCAAATTCAAGCTTTTATTGTCTTGAATACATATTTTTTTGTGCTTTTAGTACATGTCATCAATTTTGGGTATTCAATGAACGTTTCATAGCTTGCTTTATAATCTAAGTTTAGATTCGAACTAAGTAAAAATGTGATAATGGCTGGAAGTAAGTGCAACTAAAAAGTTACCAATATGCCGTTTAATTTCATGGGATTCACCATCAACCATAGAGACAAATCTTTGTAATCCTCTCCTACAAGCTGTCACAGAAAAATTTAAATCATTTATAACACTCCCTACAGCATATGGACCTAATAATAACGAAATTATAAACTACAATGACTTATTTCTTCCTTTTTATAACACATAACACAACAGGTATATATGAGCTAACTCACTCACCTATCCAATGCCAGCTGAGCCGATTGTCAAAATCACCGTGCGAACAATACATCTTGCACCATTTTTATTTTGGGGATCACTTTATATTCAGTTTTATTCATGTTAATCGTGTGTACTTCTGTACCCCTTCAGTTGTATCTCAGTTATCAATAAATAGTTCGGGAATTAAGCATTGGAGAGTTTTGTTTAGCGCATCACTGAAGATTCGATATAAAGTATTTGCGCATCTGTCATAGTTTGGCGCTATAAGTATGATTGATTGCACAATCATTCCTATAATTCTACGTTTCCGAGCCTGCGGCTTATCGATATTAGACATCAATTTATTTGATGCAGCGATTAATTCAGTCGCTTTTTCGTCTACTCGGCTCTGCTTGTATGCTTGTCGAATATGAGCTTATAGTATTGTGTGATCCCCAAGTAGTCGATGTAATCTACTGGAGTAACAATAATGTTCCGAACCACAAAATTTATTTTTTCACGATGAAGATGTTTATGGAATAGTAAAGCTTAGGTTTCCCCATCGGCCAGTTGTAATTCATTCTTTATCATCCACAAGCGACTTTCGCTCTCACGTTAATGAGACAAATTGGTCTGTATTTAGTCGGTTGTGAACTTACCTGACCTGACCTGACCAAAACAATCAAAGTTTTGGAACAATAAAAAAAATTGAAATGTAATTTATGTGGATGGGATCTGACCTGACCTAGTCAATAATACATGAAAAAATTCAAAAAACAATATCAAGAAAAAATACAAATAACAAAATACATGATCGAAAAAATAACATTGGTTGGTTATGCTTATATTATTAGACAGGTCATCAATAATAAAACAAGCCAAATAAGAGGGAATGCTCAATTGTTTTACCTAATTTTCATGTGCTGTACATGTATTGGCTAGTAAAATTCAATTTAACTTCGGTGATACAATTATAAATTATTTGTTTCACTAGACTTTTTGAGGGTTTTATTTAGTAATGCTGTTATTTCCTCTTGCACTTTTTTTTATATCGATATTCGTTATTGTATCGAGTTTTGTTTTCACGTAGGGCGCAAACACCCCTTTCCTAGTTTGCTAGGGCTGAGGCTCAGTTGTTATGGCCTCACTCAAAGTTCTCGTGAGAACTCTCAAATTCCCATTCAGCGACTGCAACAGCTCGCAATATTTCGCGCCTTCTTCTCTTTTTTCTGTTGATTCTTCCGGTGCTAATCGCGATGATGGAATGGAATTATCTCTCGGTAAATTAATCGACTTGGGATTATTTGCATTTGCGATACTACAATCAACGTTTATCGCATGTTGTTTTAGGGCCTGGAATTCTGTTTGTATATCATGCGCCGTTACATTTGCCACCAAACGTTTAAAGTTTTTAACTGTTGTCTCCCAGGATTGTTTTCGGAGGTTCCGATTCTTGTAATGCAGCGACTCTACATTATATAAATTCAAATGTTTCCTGTATTCCTTGATAAAAGGGCACCAACAACTTCTCTCGTACATACAGACATTTTATCAGTTCGAATTGTAACGCGACTTTTTCTGTCAATTTGGGAAATTTGTGGAAAAAGGGTAACAGACAATCCCTTCTTAAATATTAATTTGAAATATATATTTATTGATAAAATAATTCAAGCGAATACAATTGACAATGTAAATCAAACAAGTAAAATTTTAATGAGTAATAATTGGTTAATTGAAATAATCTAATTTATTCTCTAGTTAATTGAGACACAATCGGCATTAATCATTTGATAACTCACTCCGGGGAAAAAGAATTCATGCAAAATATATGTAGTACTAATAGAATTTACTTCAATAATTTGTAATAATTGAAAAAACTTTTGAACAATGAAACAATTTCACATTACCAGTAAAGGGGGGTGCTCTAGCAATTTCTTTTCACGTATAAGTCAACACTTGGATTTTCCAAACAGAAATTAACTTTTTTCCTAATTTTCGACAACTTAATTCAATCAAAAAAAACTAATTTTGAGAGTTATTTTCTTGACACTTTTTTCTAGCTACTCAAATTCTTATTACGTACTAGTACCACTAGTTCCGTGGGAGCACCAAGTTTTGACTTATATAGGGCTAATAAGAATCTCCCTTAATCGGGTTCTGACAACACCTTTTTTGGATGCTCATTAAAATTTTGGCCAATTAAATTTATTATGATCTCATGGTTGGGGGCGGTTTCTAACCATCCAAAAATGAAAAATGATCCATCAACAGTACTCAAAGCTCTTGATAAATTTCGCTTACTTTGTAGAGACTAAATGGGCAATACTTGGGACAGTTTTTGTTATTTTAAGTCAAATTTTGCACGAAAAATGAATAAAATTAACGGTTCAATCTAGACAACCGTGTCATCATGCTTCTTTTGTTACTTTGAATTTTTCCGATACATGAAAACTAAATTAAGCGATCACTTAATTATGAACAATTCAATGATCATAAATATACCAAGTGATTCATCTTCAATATACCAAGTGTCTCATCTGACATATACTAAGTGTCTCATCTAAAATATACTGGATGTCTCATCCAGCGTGTTACAGAATTAGCTCGATCACAAATATAAAATATAAAAATAACGAATGAACAAAACAAGTGGTTGTCTATAGCACAATCTCTGTTATCTGCCCACACCGTTTCACCGTGAATTGAATCTATACAGTACCCGTTTGTATATTGACACATAATTTGGTTTCTTAAATGTACTTCATTTGATTCTAGTTGCACTTGCGCAAAATATTCCATTAATTCGATCTTTAAAACGGCTTGTACTACGACTCTATCCCTAGTCTTCCCATCTTCAATAAATGTTGCTCCATGACAATTACCGTTCATATCTAACGATCCATACATCGTCACTGAAGCACTGGTTGTTGCATTGACCACTAATTTATTTATATTATTATTGTATATTGATAGCATTTATTTGATGCAATGCTTCACATTTTTCCCTGCTCAACGGTTCAACATATTCACTAGATCCATTATGTACTGCTGATATGTGGCTATCCATGCCACAGTATTAGATCTGTCGAAGCACTGTCACTCAACACGTTCTCACAAATATGTACCGCTTTGATAGTAACACCTGTACTCTAAGGTTTTCGTCTCGTAGTCTCTCCCTTTGCTCGGATACGGGGCAACGTTACGTAGTGAAATAGCAGTGGTGTTCAACTGCGACCCTTTACAGTCATACGCTATAAGAGCCAATGCTGTCTGTACAACCATCATCCATCTTACTATAAGGATCATTTCACTTGCCATTTCCTACAATTCAATCTATTACATTTTCTTATCTAATGTTATATTTGATTATAATCCTTCATTCAATTGATTGATAGTGTAAAGTAATAGGTACCTTTGTTTTTTTTCAAGAGTGCATTTTGCTTTCACTTCAAAAAAATAACGTCATATGAAAGGTAATTTAGAAGGATTTCATGCACCTGATCTTAGTAAAACAAAAACAAAAATTTCTTATTTTGTTGTTTATTTTTAAGTGAGTATGTCAATCAAAATTTTTTTTTCAAAATTTCTCAATTTATCTGACAAACTTTGGGTGAGGGTTATGGTCGAACCGTAGTTGTTCATGTTTTATACAGAGTTTACTCTTGAACTCTCCTTTTCTTCTCTACTTCCTCAGCGGTATCTTCGGGCTGGACCTCTGGCCCTGGCCGTAGGAGGGTTTTTGCTCGGGCGTCAGAGTAATGATGCGCCTCATGGTCATGTGACTGCTTCCATGTACTTGATCTTAGTGTTACTTATAATTTTTTCACTCTATGATGTGCTCCGGATGGTGTGGACATACGATCAACTCCTGCTGCCACACTGCTACTTGTATAGTGAGGTACATTTCTATTGAATCAATAGACGTCGTTCAGTATAATCACTAAGGAACGGACGTATAGGTTACCTTTAGATTGTCGCGCGACTAACGCAGCGCTCTTCATGGGAGTACGTGAACTGAATATTTTCGATGCCACTAGTACAGCAAAGCAATGTACACAATAAATATGCATCTATTTCACTGAAATTAATAACAATTTGATAAGTGGTGGTTGAAATGATCATCAAAATGTCAATTAACGAAATAATAATTGTATAAATGTTCTTCAGAAATTTGTCAAAAAATTCAAGTTGCTTATTTTTTTTCACGATACTCGTGCACAATTCTATTTTTTGTGATATCTACACATAAAAAAACAAATTTTTGCAATTCTATAATATCTCTTTTATTATTTATTCCATCATTTTTGTTTAGTTTAGTTATTTTTTTTTAGTTTTTGTTCGAAAATATCTTGAAAAACTCTCCAATTATACACTAGGAGCTTTTAGTTGAATTTTGATGAGAGTTTGTTTTGATTTTTTCGTCGAATGATTTATTCAAATCTCAAATTTCTTAGCCCTATATGGTACACCCATGAAGAATTAGTAGTAGGGGAACAAATTTCAACTACTGTCGACCGCCCAAGTATTGGATGGAACGTTGCGAGGTTCTATCGATAGTTTCTCTGGCTTACTATTCTGCCACTATCACAACAAAAAATTCGTAGTATTTGTCGATGAACTCGACATATTTACGTTTGCCGCTTACTTGTTTGTTAGTACGGTCCGGTGACGTCAGAGCTATCTACAGATAGCAAATATCCGTTCCTAAATAATCACTATTACTTTATGGTTTTTTTCTATTTCTCCATGCGATAGTAGTATAATGGTGCCGGTTCCAGCACACCAGTTCAAATTTTCGCCACCGCCGCTAGTAGTATCGATGGTAGTGATTTGCGTCTTGGCTATGTGGTGTGGGGGAGGGGGTGGTTCATGTCATTGCTGAATGTTGTTTGATGGGTGTAGGGGGAGGAGATGGGATGGGTAATGGTGTTTGATGGGTGTAGGAGGGGGATATGGGATGGGTTAGGTGAGGTGTTTCATTGCTAAATGGTTGTTGATGGGTGGAGGAGGGAGATATGGAATGGGTTAAGTGAGGTGTATGGGTGGGATGGATCTGGTGAGGTGACCAACTCGTTGGTCACTCCACCTGACCCATCCCATCTCCTCATCTAGTTGGTTGATGATCTATTGGGGGGTGAGGCGTTTACAAAAACAAAATGGCGATCGCGATCGATAATCGATGATTATCAACAGGTGTTGTGAAAATATGTTAGCATCAGTTTCTTATCGTGATAGGAAAAGATGAGTAGTCAAAAAGAAACAGGTAAATGTGTGAATATTTGTTATATTCTTCTTTGAACAAAATTGCAATTCCAGAACAGTTATTGCTATTACACTGGATGAAACAACAACAACAGTTAAATTCACAATAATTTGTTGTCATTCAAAGGAAAATTTTCCAGTTCAAAAATCATTGTGAACTTCTTTTATTTTCAGGATTCATTATAATAAAGAGTACTTGCTATAAGAAAACATTCCAAAATATAAGATTACCATCGTTGCAATCAATCCCAATTTTCTGATTGTTGCATTTGTTGTTGATATTGTATTTGCTCTGAGAGCAATTTATCAACCTGTTGGGTTCGCTCATAATTTCTTTGATTTTCTTGCTGCTGCTCCCACAGCTTAGCCTGCCGAACACCCTGTTTTGTCCTTTCATCCTCATGCTCACGCCATTCCCTCAGATGACATCTAGTGATGTGGTTAAGAAGACGATGACTTCGCATTATGTGATTTTTATTATAGGGGCATACAGCAATCTCCTCTGTAACCGGCAATATAAATAGATTTTTTGTTATAAATTAACAAATATTCAAGTTACCTTTCAGGGAAGCAGCAGCAGCAGCAGCGGAATTATTGATTTTAGTTTTCTTGTATGTATAATTGATATGTACTGCTCGCTATTTATATAGCAAAGTTGATCCTCACTTATCATCTCTAGATATGCAGGATTCAATAATTGCAGCAGATACTACACCGAATAGCCTCTTGTCCCTCTCTTCCTCAATAATCAATCATATTTATCATTCTTCATTAAGCGTGTGATAACACAAACAATAAAACAACGATTAAAATCATAATTCAGACTTTGTGAATATTTTGTTATTAAAATTGTTCGTTTTTCAAACAAAGAACGATTAAAGTTTGAGGACAGTTATTGCTATTTCACTGGATGAAACAACAACAGTCGAATATACAAGATAATTTTCTGTCATTGGGGAAGAATTGGAAAATTTTTCGAATGCTATGGTTAATTTCTTTTGAATATTTTTCACTTCTTGTAACCTTTTTTGATTAGGATTTATGGAAGAATTCAATCGAATTTACATAGATTTATTCCAAGAAAAAAGTACAAACGTGTACATAAAAAAACAAATACATACTAAAAGTAAAAATGATAAAAATACATAATGAAATTGAGAATACATATTATAGGTAAAAAAAGATTGAATGAAATGATTGAAAAAACATATTAAATACATACATAAAAATACATATTAAAAGTAAAAAAATTATTCAATAAAATGATTAAAACAAATCAAAAAAATACAATTAAATTTAAAAAAATGAAATGTTAAAAAATGATTAAAAAAAAAAATCTCCCATTCTTATTCGCTTCTAAAATATCTTTGTTCTGAAAAAAATATGCAATGTTTCAAAATTATCAATAAATTAAATTTTAGTTACCTCGATAATTCTTAATCCTGTACCCAGGATTATTCACATAAAATGGTGCATGCAGAGAAGAAGCCGGCGGCGGCGACGATGACGGTGGTGGTGTCTTTGTTGTTTTTAAATCTAAAAGAGTACGATTACTATTGGTTAATATATAAAATAAGATTCAGGACTTACTATCTTCTTGTCTCTGATGCCATGCATGCTTCCGTTCTCTTTTCATTTGTTCAATTAAATTTATTTTTTCATCCTCTAAATTATTTACATTTTCTTAAAGCTCTTCAATCTGTTTCTCCTTCTCTTTCAACTCCTTTTCATTTTTTTTATTTTCTTTAGTTATATTAGTTGATTTGTTGAGTAATTTTCCATTTTCGGAATTTAAATATAGAACACTATCGGAATATTTTTGTTCTAAGTGATTTAAGAGGCTTTGTTTTCCTGAAACAGGATGTAAAATTAGTCTAACTTTAATATATTTAAATCTATTAAAATTACCTCTTATAATCATGTTTTTTATGAAAATCTGATTTTCTAAATCAGATTTTATTTTTCTAGAATATACGTCATTTTCCTTCTCAATTTTCAATTTTTCTATAGAAATATTTGTAATACTTGAATATATTTTGGCATTATATTCTAGTTCTTCTTGACACCTTATAAGTTTGGTGGAGATATTGTTTATTGTAGTGTCCACCCGTGGACTACTACATGAACGATTAATAATAATACAAATAAAAAAAATTTTAACAAATAAAATCATTTTTTTTGATATACAACGAAGCACACAATGAACTGTTGAGCACATAAACTGAAGCAATCTTTTCCGATTGAATTTATATGTATTTCTACAGTTGCGCAGTGTGAGTTATGATTTGTGAAAAAGTGCAATTCTGAAAATTTGGTTTATAAATAAAAATTAATAATCGTATATTATTTTTCGGGGATTTTGTAATCGATGAGGGTATTGAAAAATTCACTTCCGGTGTAAAATTGTAGAGCGGCTGCAGGTGTGACAGGTGATAAAATATATCATAAATGTTTGGAAAAGTGCAAATCTGCAAATTTGGTTTATGAATCAAAAATTGATCATTATATTTAATTGGATTTGTAATCGATGAGAGTATTAAAAATGCACATCCGGTGTAAAATTGTAGAGCAGTTGCAGGTGTGACAAGTAATAAAATGTATCATGAATGTTTAAAAAAGTGCAAATCTGCAAATTTGGTTTATAAATCAAAAATTAATCATTATATTTATTTGGATTGTGATCGATGAGGGTATTTTCGGTATAAAATTGTAAATTGTCTTGACACAAAGCTTTTTTCAACAAATAACTGGAGATTTAGTTAATCAACAAGATTTTCAAAAATCTATTGCAAATTTTGTTACATTTAGTGATGTTCAACAATTAATAGCGAATAGCAAAAATCACTTTCAACAATCAATTGCTAATCTCACAACAAAAGCGGACGTAGATAAAAAGATCTCATTATTAGAAGGACATTTTCATATATTAATAACAGGTGAATGGAAAAGTTTTCAGTATATATTGTTCAATCAATTAGATCATTATCGTGTACCTCTAATCACAGGTACCGTTGCATACATAACTTCAACTCCGGATCTTGAAGTATCTGTTAATAATAAACCACTCATATCAACTTCAGATTTGCTTCATGAATTAATTAAAGCTAATGATAAACTTCAGTTTACAATTCCACCTCCTATTATACCTCCGAAATTTATATATATTGAAATTGTACTTCGATACAATATTAAAAAATGAATGATATGAAAAGAATAGTGATCAATGAACTTCATAAATCTGCGCGTATAAATTTTCGTCGACGTCGTGTTATTTTGAAGGGATCAAAAGACTTATACCAAGCTGATCTTGTTGGAATGATACCATACTCTCGACAAAACTCTGGTTTCAAGTACATCCTGGTTGTGATAAACGCATTCAGCAAATTTGTTTGGGCAATGCCCGTTAAAAATAAATCAGCTGAAGAGATTGTTAATGCAATGAAAAAAATTCTCAAGCTTCCCAATATTCCAAGAAATTTGCAAACTGATCAAGGAAAAGAATTTTATAATAAAGAATTTTCCAAATTGATGAAAAAATTTGGAATAAATCATTATTCAACTTATAGCAATAAAAAAGCTTCAATTGTTGAACGAGTTAATCGGACATTGAAGTCACTTATGTGGAAGAAATTTTCTTATCAAGGATCATATAAATGGACCAAACTACTTCCACAAATTGTTGATAAATACAATTCAACAATACATCGCACGACTGGTTACAAGCCAATCGATGTAAATGAATCTAATGAAAAAGTAATTTTAGATAATGTTTATAAAAATATTAAAATTGTGAATCCAAAAATAAAATTCAAAATTGTAGGCAGTGTTAGAATAAGTAGATATCGTTCATTGTTCTCTGAAGGTTATACACCAAATTGGTCAAATGAAATTTTTACCATTAAAAAAATTCAATTAACCAATCCTGTAACATATCTTTCACAAGATCAAAATGAAGAAGTAATAAAGGGGGGATTTTACGAACAAGAATTGCAACATTGTAAGCATCCAGATGTTTACCTTGTAGAAAAAGTATTACGTAAAAAAAGAAATTAATTATTTGTTAAATGGTTAGGGTTTGACAACCGGCATAATAGTTGGATAAATAAAAACTGATTTTTTTCTACCCTTATCAATGTGTTTTAGTATAAAAGTAACTTCTCTCAATTACCGACTACTATATTAAATAAAACGATTGTTAACAAGTGTCATAATTCTTTTCAAAATAGCCAATAATCAAGTTATTTTCTTGTCAATTTATCGTTTTAAAATTTCTATAATTTTTGCTTTCAACAGAATCATCTAATGTCAATAAAACAGATCATAAATTGATGATAATGAGACAGCAAGAGATGGGTGTGTGGAAAAGCACACTTATTATACATGAGAATAGTATTGGAATAATATTGAAAAAAATCAAAACCTGTGATTTGTAACAAATTTTTCATTTATAAACCTGCTCTTTACAAAAATAATTATGAAGTAATAAAATAGTATAAAAGCAAATGGAAATTATTGATGTAAACATAAAAACAAGTACAAGTACATTTTCAAGTGTATAATTACAAACTTTGTTTTCACACTTTGATTTTAACAAATAATTATTGATATCAAATTTTGTGCTATAGGCATGTCCCCAGTTACTATCAACATGTGTTCGATTTCTAGAAAAACAACGAGCTCTAAATGGGATTATGTCTTGTTCTTTTGGTAGTGAAATTTTGCAGTATCTTTCACTTAAATAATTATTTATTTTTTTTCATTGACTTGATCATTCATCATTGAACGTATTATTATAACTCAATACAATATAGCACTCTTTAACTCTGGGTGGAAGTATTGTGAATAATGTATTATTTACGATTAAAGTTGCAATCATACGTTGAAACATGTTGTCTGCTTCACGTTTATATTCAAAATGTATTTTATTCATTGATTTAAATCAATATATACTGAAAACAATTGAATACTTCTATGACAATAAAAGTTTAATAGATCAAAAATTTGTTGATAATCCTCAAAGTTTGTTGACGGCCAAATTGTCGAATCTGGTCCATCTCTCCAATCAACAGGTTCATTTTCCTCCATAAGTTTCGAATTTTTTAATAACCATTTGAAAAATTTTTTGTGTGATTCTTTTGTGATTGGCTGAAACTCATATTCAAGATTGAAACTATCTAGCACTGTTCTGAACACCAAATAAAAGGTGGGATTTGCATAATAAATTGAATCATTCTTTAACTAATTCACAAAATTTTCAATGTTTCTATACTTCTCATAAATATTATTAATTGATAAATTATTGAGGTTGTCTCCGTGTGATTCACACAACAAACTTAAAACCACAAAATTATTATACTCCATCGATTTGAACGGAAAAAATTCAGAATCATTTGCGAGTATTTTTTCCAAATCTTTCTCAAAATTCCATCTAAAATTATCATTATCTACGAGGGATGCCACGAATGTATCTTCCAGTTTCTTGAAAAATAATAGCACCTCAATAATCTTCCCATCGGTGTTGCGCAACCAATGATATGACAATATTTCATTTGGTACAAATATTTTGTTCAAAATTTGTTGAACACCATTAAGATTATTAGCTCTAACATAGTTTTTTAAATGTTTTGTGCACTCACCAAAAACACTTCTTTGAACTTCAAATGCTATTAGGCGGTCATCCATCTGGAATTTCAAACCTTGTTAGTGAATTCTCATGCTTTCGTATCAGTACAAGTTGAATTTACTAGTCTTTTATCATCAAAAAGACTTAGTGCAATTTTTTTTTGTTTTATGGTGAACATATTATGTTTCACTGATTTTATCAAATATTGCTCTCTCGATAAAATAATATTATTGAAAAGAGCATCTTTGAAATCATTAAACTCTAATTGTCTTATTGCACTTAATTTATTCCTTTTTTTTTACATCTTTTTCATCTTGAACTCTATAAGAATACATTTTTGCTCTCAATCCTACAAATTCTAGCATAATTATACCACAATTTTCATCTTTCATGACACCTTATACTTTCTTATTTACTAAGGGAATTTTCCACACATTATTAAGGGATAATCACTAGTATCAAAGTGTGTGATACAATCATTTTTAATTATATTATAAATATCATCAACAAAAAATTGATAAATTAAACTATCAGTATCGGTATACAATAATCTCGACTCACCGATACCAAATTTATTCATAATATATCCATTATAAAAATTATAAAAAAAATTTTAGATATGTCTAATATTGAAAATCCTAGATAAATTGGTTTATTCATTATAATCTCTAACTTATTCATCTCTATAATAACAATGTTTTCACTAAATATATTACAACTATGGAAATTTGGTTTAGAAATCAATGCTCCAGCACCCTATTGCCCTTCCCATTTTGTAACTAATCTTATATCTTTCTGTTTGCGAACATTCTCCATAGTTTAACCAAATACAGCATTATTAATTAGTTTGTAAAAATGTTTCTCGAACTCATTTTTTGATTGTTGACGGAGTTGTGTATTCAAATCAATGTATTTTTTTAACCATGGAGACTGTTTGAATCTAAGTATTTTATGAGCTTTTGACAATATCATACCATAATTCAAATACAATTTTGAATCCCTATAATGTACAATATAATTATTCCGTCCATACAAAGTTGTTGATGATTTATTTATTTTTGATCCTGGTGGGATTAGATGATGAGGTGCTAGGAGCAAGTCGGAATGTTTAACATGTAAATCTGATGGATATTCTAAATCTACATCAAAAATGTATCCAAATTCTCTATTATCATCTAAACTCATTATATCTACTGTATGTTCACACCATTCAAATTCACCATACGGTAGATATTCACTCATTGCTGTACCATATAAATTGTTAACATCAAAATACATTAAAAATGATGTTGGGGAATTTGGATCAAAATTTTGCATATATTGATTATTTGCTTTGGCGTTACGATTTGTACATTGTGCAACACCTCCTCGAATACCGCGCTCGATAAAAAGCATTTTATCAATATCGATTAATAATTCTAGCGATACAGCGGTATATTTGAACATGGCATCAAACGCCAGACCAGATGCAGTATAATAATGAGCAGCATCCAAATCATAAATTTTCAAACGATTCAGTCGAAAATTCTCAAATATGTCTGCTGAAAGCAATACATCAGTTTTTAAATACAAATCTGAATATTCACCCAAATTTTTAATTTCGAAAGTATTCCAAATGTTTTGAGCATGTTTATAATCATTATCAGAAATTGTTTCATCATTTTATTTACTATAAAAATGTTCTTTATTGGGTAATTTGGTTTCATTCAATTTTTCAATTGAATCTATATATTCATAGGGGAAAACACCTTTACGATCTAGTGAAATGAATCTCGTTTCATCATCATAAAATGATTTGACAATTGATTTCTGATGTGGCTCTAAAAAAGAACTTAATTTATCTAAACTACATGGTAGAAACCGAAATGAATCAATGAAACGGAATTTGATTGAAGTGTTATCAACATATTTTGTGAGTGAAATATATTTTTCTTTATTTCTGTGTAATAATTTAACATTACCACTAAAACAAGTGGATAAAACTTCTATTAGAAAATGAGCATCATAACCACTCAAATTATGAAAAACAACAGGAATCATAAAACTGTTTTTATAATTTAAATAACAGCTTTGATATGCTGCTCCACGAAATTTACCAGTCAAATGACAAAGATCGCGAACTTTTATTTCGTTGGGAATAAAGTTTTCTCCGCAAATATGACAAATAGTTGCATTATCGAAATTAGAAGCCTGCTCATCATGCAATGTTCCAATGGGTTCAATTTTTTTCAATTCATTTTTAACAAATTGAGCAATTGTATAGAGTGTATTGATAAATTTATCAATGCAATCATGTGAACGAATTAAGTCAAATTTTGAGAATTTTGAATTGTATGAACAATGCAAATAATATGCAATACTAAAAACAACATGTTTTTGTACTTTTACAGTATTTGTATTATTTGTATTTTCATATTTTTCCAAAATACTTTCCAAATCACAATACATAATAAACGGAACTAACTCTTTAAATCTATAATTTTTAAATTGCATTTTACTTTTCTCTATAGTAGGCATTGTTATTTTACATTTATTAATATTGCAGTATTTATTATGTTTTTCCAATAATTGACAACTATTGAAATAATTTAGACA
The DNA here is from genome assembly GCA_037414795.1 of Stenodera caucasica. Classification (NCBI taxonomy): domain Eukaryota; kingdom Metazoa; phylum Arthropoda; class Insecta; order Coleoptera; family Meloidae; genus Stenodera; species Stenodera caucasica. The sequence continues at coordinate 22,177 of JAZBGZ010000497.1, read as the reverse complement.
TCTATTACAAATAATTTTTTGATGATCATGTTGAGAAATTTGTAATGAAACTAATCGAGATAAATTTTCAATCCGTATGTTGTGATATATCAACTCAGGTATATCTCGAATATCATCGATCATTGTAGAATCAATTTCACCAACTGGTAACATTAATAGATTTATTGTTTTTTCATAATTATTTTTAGACAATGCTATTGGTAAAACTGATTTGTTTTCAATACCAAAAACATTAATTGATAAATTGTTTAGTTTTTCAAATTTTGTAATGTCTTTCAATATAATGGGAAAATTAATGTCATCATATTTCAATACTTCACTAAAATGAGAATACTTCAATAGACGTTGAGGACTTTTTTCTACTGGATAAAGAGCTGATACAACAGCCCAAAGAAAACAATATTCATCATTGTTTTTAATGTTGAAACAAGCTTTCCGATCCTTGATGAATTTTGGCATCTCAACGTATGTTGAAGTACCTCCCCTTTTAGGTACAAACTTATTGATATTAACTGTTAAAGAGATAATTTTAATCAACGCCCATCCGCTATCAAGTTCTTGAAATTACTCTAATTCTTTCAAAAGTTTATCTGGAACATTTTTTATATACCAGTCTTTTAAATTTGTAGCATTATCAATTAGATGATTGCTTGTATTAAAACTTTTCAAATCTATTTCTCGACTTGCGAGTTTGATAAAATTTGCTGAAAATATAACATTTACTTTTATAATTGAACTAGCTAAAACTTTTTTAATTTTTATTGAAAAACTCCAAAAAGCTTTCTTGAATAATTCTATTGGATCTTTGATATTTAAATTAACTATTGTACCGCTCAGTATACGACTATTGAAAGCGGTTTCGACATTTTGTATTGTATTTCAGAGTTTTTGCTAGGTTTCAATCCAGTACCTGTCTTTTTAAAATTATATTTCAATTTTATTGATTTTTTTCTATGAAATATCAATAATAATAAATTACTTTCCAGCTTATTATCTATTATCTATTTCGTGTAGACCGTCTATGTACTGATCTCTCGTTAGGAGAAAGTGGTCTTTCGGTGTCTATTTCGTGGGGGGTTCGCGCAGTTTAATTGGGATCTTTTATCGGGGATGTTTTGTAGGGGATTTGCAGTGTTTGATTAAAATCTTCCAATTTCTCGTTTAATTTCCGAAATTTCTACAAAATTGCCAGACGGAGTTCAATTATTCGAATTATCGAAATTTTTCTTGAATTTTCCCTTTTACTTTTCTTTAGATTTTTTCTAATATTCCGTTTGCTTGTTCCAAACTTTAACAAATGTCCTCATTTAATTTCCAACAAATTTTCTCTACCGAATTTTTATTAAATAATTTGTTTGATTTTTTTTTTAATTTCCACAGTATATTTCGACTACCGCTTTGAAAATTGTTACTTATGTACACCCGACAATATCTACATTTTAAAACGTGGGGGTTAATTGAGAGTGGCCTTTTGAAAAAGACAATTCCACCGCGGCCACCAGTCTGTTGTTTGTTCTTAAAATAAAAAGGAAAATAAAGGTAACACACAATTCTTTAGTTAAAATTGATAACGTATATTGAATAAAACAATTAGCAAAAGAAAAATGAATACAAAAAGAAATACACATGAACACAATAAAACCAAATCAATATAATTATTAAAACATGCAAAAATCAAATATAATTATGAATGATTCTCACTCAGAACCATATACAAGTAACTTTCATTCGAAATAAGTACTAATAAATTCTAATTTTTACTGCAAGGGACACCACTGTATTAATGATACTCTGCCTATGAGCGCGTATTATTTAGGGGGATTAATTTATGCAAAAACCATAAAATAATAAGGAAATAAAATTATAAGAGGATAGAATTATTTCAATTATTTTCTTAGTAATAATTGAAATAATTTTTGAAAAACAACTTTGACTTACTACTTGTTGGCTTCTGTTGAGAAATTTATAATAGGATTTCATTTTATGAATCAACTAGCTCTCTTAGCTGTCTGCAAACAACTTACTTTTTGACTAGAACTTCTGTTCCAGCTTTTGGTCAAGAAGCCGTAGGCACCTTCTTCAAATGGACCTACATATGCCCCTATTTTTTGCCCGTTAACAATTCTTCTGACCAATTAAAACCAGAACTTTCGGGGGGTTGTGGGCGGTCCACACTGACTTTTTGGAATCAATTTATTCCTCATTGCGTTTAGAAAGCGTGGTACTCTTGCTGGCCCTTTTTACTTTATTATCGTACATGTGGCGACCTTTCCGAAATCTTGGCTTTAATTTCTCTATAGAAAGGTCTCAACTTTAGTTCTTCATTGCTCACAATTTGGACAGCTATGTGTTGTTCTATTAATCTTAACATGTACGCGTATCGAATTTTAAAAATTTTTAGGACGAACAGATCTGTTAAAAATATCGGCTTCAATTTAAATTGGACCCTCTTGTTGAGGTTTTGAGAATCATCAATATCTAAAAGTCACATCTGTTTACTGTACCGAGTGTCCTTTTTTTAACATCTTGCGTCTTCAATATACCGAGTGTTTTCGGGATGTTACAATGGTTCTCCATATAAAGAGTTGGTGGACTATGAAATTGAGGGTTGGTATTGTTCTAAAACTTGTTTTAGTGAGAGTCACCTTGTTTCTGACGGTCCTCAAATTTTATGTGGTTTCAATTCACGTAATTAAAGTATCGATAACTAGATGGCGTGAAAGTCCCTTGTCTAACTATAAACCACAGCCCAGTGAATATCACTTTGCATTGTGTACAACTTCAAGTTGTTCTGTGGAGTTTTCTCGCAGTGCTGCATAGAGCGTAATGCCAAGAAATGCTATGCATAGGAAGATGTTTTGCTTGCTCTCTGCGTTCATCCATCGATACATAGGCCTTGTACTGTGAAGCAGGAGTTGCTCCAAAGAAAGCTTTTCCTCAGAGTTTTCTGACAACAGATGCCCCAATTGAACTACGAATAATCTCTTAACGTGAAACTTCCAAGCTCATGAGCAATTTAGTCTTTTGCTTGAAGATTATGTATGTACCGTTGTGTCTGAAAAATGCCGAAATACCCTGTGATACCATTTTCTAGCTCTTCTATCAATGCCATAGAACGATTTCAGCAGATCTGCTTTATCAACACTCCCCATGTATTGCCTCAAATCGATCACAGATTTTGGACAATTGACTTCTGTTATCTCTCTCTTTTTTTGACAACAAGCTGCTCAGTTGGCGAGCGGATTGAAGAAAGCAGTTAAACAGTTCTCTCGTTTTTTCATTCGATGCAACAGACTGTACTTTCACAAGTCAATCAATCATAATCGCCCCGACTGATATCTCTGTCATCTCAGATCTTTTGGAAGGCTCTCCTGATTTGATCGTACAATTGAGGGGAAATTTATCACCAACACGAATGTTGTTTTGCAATATGTCTATTTTCAGCTTGTTTATTCTATAAATGTGTCACACAAAAAGAAAAGATAACAAAGAGAAAAAGTAGAGTAACAAATTTATTGTTATATCTTATTATTTCACATGTTTTGCAAAACAGCCCTAAATTTGAAGGGTTGAACTTCAACTTTCCATACCTGCTTCAAATTGATTAAAATTCATTTTAGCTACATTAAAAAATTGTTACACAGTAGTGAATCAATTTTGTCTGTAACGAAGCCATCAAATCTATTGTAATGAAAAAGTTGTCCAAGTGAACATGATGATCTTTTTCCTCAAGCCCTTCGATCATTTGTAAAACGTACACTTTCACTTAAAACAGGTTTTTTCTTGGCCATTTTGTTTTTTCCTGGGCCTCTACCTTTCCATTTCTTCCTTTCTTTGGCTTTGTTGAGATTATCTTATCTCCTCATTTTCATTTCTATTGAATTTTCTTTGATGGGCGTCGAAGTTGAGACTGTGGCTTGCTGCTCCTTTCGACCCTGTCTTGTAGTGAAGGTGTTTTTCTCTGGCAATTTTATGAGATAGTAGATACCTAATCAGACGACTTATTGGGTCGAGGTGTTGACGAAGTAAGTTCTTCTCGGTTTGATGTGCCAAGAACTGATTCATTTTCTTGCTCCGACCCACTTAATCTTGCACTACATCTGTAGTTGAAAAGAAAATGAATATGTCACAATATTGAACTGTTATAGTCAGATTGGGAATCTCAGAAGCAATAGAATCTTCTGAAGACTCTTGAGGATTTATTGGAAAAATACCAATGACTCTAAATACAGATTCTCTTCTGCTAATTGATGCAATAACATATGTAATATCCTGTATACTAGAATTTAAGATTTTCCAATTCCAATTGGCGTTAGAATTTTAGTTAAAAAAGCAAAAATGATTGAGCTCTCATTCGTTTCTAAATATACTCTGACAGCGTTTTAAATGCAGAATCCCCTTATTTGGTCATTGGTATCAATTCAGCAAATAGCGAATACTTTCTTGAGAAATAAATAAATAATTACATTGGTTTTCCTCCAGTTAACCAAACTAAACTATCCAAAACATATGCTGTTGCTAATGCATACATATATATTATATGTTTTCTTCACCAAGGATGCTAACCAAACTAAACTATCCAAAACATATGCTGTTGCTAATGCATACATATATATTATATGCTTTCTTCACCAAGGATGCTACGTCATAAGGCGTTATCGTTTCTGCGCGATGGCTTTTCATGAACAAATCACATTTTATTTGTACGCTGCTTTTAGTGGTCCAAAGATAGAAACATACAAAGGCTGCGTTTAATACGATGTGTGTGGTAGCATATGGATATGATTGTTTTTGTAACAGTCGTAGATTTAGAGGGAAATATGGCAATCATGATTGTCTAGTATCAGCATAATAGGTGCATTCGCAGACTGTTTAGCGTGGTATTTGGAGTGCAAGAGACATTCAAAAGAGAGGTTCTCATTAATCCAACCGTTTTCTGAGCATTTGTAAAGAGCTTCTAGTGGACCATTTTGTTCGAGTAGTGGAGTCAGCCTCTTCGTAGAAAAAACAAAAATCGGTGTAATGACTTCTCAAGCAGCAGCAGCTTTCATTGCACCCAAAAAAGTGATGTTTTTTCCCTCTCTTAACTTGTAATAGACTCCATTCTCTTTTGCCCTTTCGTAGCTAGTATTTTCTCCGGAGTTTGTACAGTTGAAATCTTCGTTCTATCGCAATTATAGATGTTTATTGGAACAAATTTAAATCTTTTAAAGTAAGGGGAAGCACGCTGTGAAAATTGAGTCGATATCTAACAACTTTTCAATCCTCACAAGAGCATTCCAAGTAAACTCAGAGAGATTGATACATACATTATCACATGGAAAAGTCATTGTAATGGTCAATCTAGCACAGCGTTTCTCAAATATTTTTGACCAGGAGCCGTTAAACTTTGTAATATTTTTGCGCGTTCCATCTCCAAGAAAAAGCAACAGAAAACAGTAACAGTTTTTCTGATGAGAGAGTGTCCGTTCAAGTCCGAAAAAATTAATGATTCATTCTTATATATTTTGCGGATCAGTACTGGGCCACAGAGCACAATTTGAGAAATGCTGGCCTAGTACCATAATAATGACAAATTAAGTATTTTAAAATTGATTTTGTTCTTGTGAGAAATGGTTGAACAGTGAAAAACATGACTAAAATAAGAGAGCATTGATTCGACATAGTGATATTATTTGGTGACGCCCAATTTATCACTATGGAAATTATTTCTGCGAGAGTTCTCATTAAACTGTTTCACCATTTTTGGCATTGTGCTTATGTGTCATATACTTTATATGCTCTCATTAAATGTCAGTTGATTTTGCAGTAGTCGAGATAAGCTTCATCTCTTAATATCCGCAGGTCCTGAATATGATGGTCGTCTCTCTGTGATTCAGTCTCGGAAATTTTCGTGCCTAGCCCCAACTATGTTGATGTAAGGACATTCACAAGTGCTTGTAATTAATTCCTTGAAATTGAATTGATAATGAAGCAAAAAGAACACAGTAAATTCACTACAAAGTAACAACGTGCTTAGCAATAAAATTAGAAAAATCAGCCACATTGTTCGAACGGTGAAGCCAGAATGGCTATTGAAATGGTAGAACAACAGATTGAAATAGAAGAGTCTTGTAGTGGCAGATTACAAAAATTGATATTGAATTTACTAAATGGCTAGAGTACAGCAAAGAGCAAGTTTCTAAGTTCATAAGTCAAAACAACCGTGGTTGATCTTATTTAAAATATTGGAATTAAAATTGTGTCATCTCATTGATCAAATCGTCTGGACAATCACTATGAAAATAGGAGATGTGAAATTGTTCAATAAAATCCAAATCGAAAGGGGCCTCTATCAAATGGTACAATTTTGTCTTTGTTGAATGTGAAATCAAAAAGTGGGAGAAAAAAAATTACAAACAACACTGATGTTAAGAGATCCAAAGATCTTACTGGCACTTTTTTTTTGGGCTAAAGGGTGAAAGGTTGTGAGGAGAGAAGGAGACGGATGAAAAACTCATGTTCAAATTTTTGAAAGAGTATTGATTAAATGAGGAAAAAAATAATTAATTGAAGTAATATATTCAATGTTTTCCACTTCAATGGGGGATCCAGCTTATGTTCATAAGACTTGGATGGTGGTTTTTAATTTGTTAAGTTGTGCGATAAGGAAATATAAACTATCAGTCAGATTTGATCATTTGTTATCTCGCGGAGATAAAAACTATATATATATATATATATATAGTACGACAAACGTATAGTTCAGTAACAATTGTCTTATTTCCTCACCTTTTTTGTTTCTTTGTAATGGTAATGATTGCGTTGATCTCAGCAACTCAGGAGTACCCTTTGCCCAATTATTTGAAACTGAAAGTAATTGAACAAATTTCTAGATATGCTTTCCCAACGACATAAAAAGAGTAACTGATCATTACTAGAAGGGACGTCACTGCTATGCTCGAGAGTTACAGGTGTTTGAGATTCCAGCACTGAAACATCAGCCTCACCTACTGTTGTTTGGGATTCATTTTGGCCCAAACCGTATTAGAGTGTATTTGAGCAACCGGCTCTTGGTTCTCCTGCAAACAGTCTTGTGTTAGTTAATCTTTAATACAAATAGGTGATGAATTATTTACCACTTTCAATTGATGAACGAATCTCCAATTCCAGGGCTACACTTGGGGTTGCACTTTCAGCAATACCTTTAAAGAATATCACGTGAAAAATGTTAAAGAAATGTAAATTATAAACCTCAAAAGCATCACCATCGAATTCCGATTCTAGGTGGACCGCCCCCCGTGTCTCTCACTTTCAACTGTTTTTTTTTAATATTCTCGTACTTTTTTCTCAGAACGTCTCTGGAGCGATAGCTTTTCCGGGACTGTGCACTAAATTGTTCTTTTATGCTTCTTCAACACGTATTTTTTTTTATGCGTTCTCGCATCAGTTAACTTGCACTCTAATGTCTCTACATATTTTTTGGCCAGACTCACCAAAATTGATTCTTCTTTGGAAGTAAAATTAGCGTCTCGCTTCTTTGGGGGTCTGTCCATTGTCACCTATTGGTCATAATATAAAGAGAGCAATTATTGAAATGATTCGCTGACTAATAAGTGGAGTAATATGTAAAATTATTCAAAGTTTTTTGGACTAACCACTCGTTCTTTTCGAATGGCACAATTGGCAAAATCTTTTTGAGCTCGTATAATTTTTTCAAAGTTCAATCAGCTCAACTCACTCGATCAATTGACAAACGTGAACTAGTTTTTAAAGTGAAATTTCTGTGGGACCTTCGTTGGCTTGTTCACTTTAATATCACATTTGTGGCCACTCTTTTTCTATTTTGTTATGATGATAATGTCTCGATTCATCGCTTGAAACTGTTTTTCGAGAAAACGCATATTTCTCGATGATTTATACAGAGTGTCCCGAAATTAGGAGGCAAAACTAAAGCAGTGCAATGTCCATACAAAAATAACACTAATTTGTTTAATAAACATGTATCGAGGAATGCCCCTTCAGCGGAACTACGGCCCCTTACTCGTTAATCACATCGCTCTGAATTTGCATAATTCGAGATATATAGAAATATCATAACATTGTCTAAGAAGAAAGTAAGGGCTGTTTTTGTACCTCAACTCCCTTTAGGAGGCATTCCTCGATAAATGTTTATTAAACAAATTAATGTTATTTTTGTATGGACATTGCACTGCTTCAGTTTGTCCACCTAATTTCGGGACACTTTGTATTAAAGTTAGACATTCGATAGAGGCCACGTTTTTTTGGATTTCTTTAAAATAATCGTCGGACTCAACAAGAATCTGATTTGTTTCCAACAATAAGTGTATTTGTTTCTTTAGGGATTCTTGCCAACAGTTGGACTTTTTCGAATAATTCTTTGTGAATCCATTTTTCCTGAGATTTTGACCATCGGACTCGTTCATATAATTTGAATCTATTTACGTTAGCATTGTGGTCTAATATTGCGATGATACTGCGAGCTACCATTCCATCGTGGCTAAAATGTATCTTTTTAGGTAGATATTACAAGCGGATGTTATAATAGTTTTCGAGCATTCGTGTGTGGCAGTATTCATTCAAATGACCTAAATCAATGAACTTTCTGTCTCCAATAATCTCTTTGAGACAGCGGTAATCGTTAGAACGGGGCGAAATCCACATTTTTCTCCAATTTTCTTAATCTGTGAAGGAAAGGTGCTCACACTCGTGAAAATGCACTTTTTCTTTCCAGGAATGTACATTGTGATGTGGTGCAGCAATGATAGGAACTTTTCTTTTAAAACTTCTGCATTCCCTTTGCAGGTTGCGAAGGGATGTTTCACAATACTAGCGCGCCATAATCTCAAAAGAGGAGTTTTTTTTTCGATAAGTTTTAATTTTTTTACAAGACTCTTGGCAACATGCCACAACTCAAATTGATGCTCAATTTCTGGGTATTTAGTTTTTATTAGTGAATGAACACCGGTGTGTCTGTCTGAGAAGGGAAGATCAATTTTGACTCCATCTGATTGGACTTTTGATAAGAGCTGATCACAAGCTTGTTTTTCTAGTTCACCCTCAATTTGTCCTCGTTGAAGTACAATGAAGCCGACAATTTTATCGGTTTTGAGATCCATTAATGAGTAAGTGGCATATTTGACCGAAAAACCAGGTGAGTCAAATTGGCCGTCATCAGCTAGAGCACACGTGTCAGTTGATTTGAGATTGTCGATTTGCTCGAATTTTACAGAAGCCCATTTGTCTTTTACACAAGGTATAACATTTTATTCACTATCCTGTAGAATGTAGAGTTTGAGAAGATTTGTATTCTTGCAGTTTCACACATTGCTTGGAATGCAGTAAAATTGATCCCTGTCAAATATAAGGCCGATGCTATTTATACATTGCCACTAGAATAATAATGATTTGTTGGTTGCGATCTCCAAATAAATGAGTGGTCTATTCCACAAAGAAAAGTTACTGTAATCATAGATTCTTTTACGTTAAATTCTTGTAAATTAAAATTGCAACCACCCCTAGAGCACGCTTTATTGCTGCAATTTTGCTGGAATATTTTATTGAAAGATTCGAAGTATTGCGCGCAATGCTCCTGCAACATTCAAGCAACATTTCCATGTCCGCGACTTTTGCTTGCTACGCAATATTGTGGCATTGTTCTCAACTTCAATTACATGCCTAATACAATTCTTCCAATCAACAGAATCAATTTTGTTTGTTTGCCACGCGATGGTGGAGTGTCCATTAAACATTTGTCTGAATTGTCCACTTAACCTCAGTTCACGACGTTATGAGTGTCGTACCATGTCTCGTCTAAATAAACGATATTTCTACCCGATTCTCGATATTGTCTGATTTTTTTCAAATATTGCGTTCGCCAACTTTGTAGCCTATGACTTCCCAACAACCGGATACGCTTGTTCAATTTTTTTGAAACGAAATAAAAAAAGATAAGACGATTTTTCGCAATGATTCAATGCTATACTTGAAAGAATCTCGCGTCAAGACAGCTCTGTTAAAAGTGTTTGCAATGTGGGCACTGTCTTTTCGCGGTACATAAAACGTTTACTTGATTTGTTCCTTTATCGCCAGCTCGATTGTGTCGAAGATTTTTGGTTTAATTTTTTTTTTAAATCATCTGCGAGTCTCCAAATTATTTCACAAATCGTACTGACCAGTCTTCTCAAAAGCTTCGCTTTTGATTTAACTGGCGCTTCCTCCTCTCGCTCTAGTAAAAAAAAAATAAGGTTCTTATCGAGTGCTTATAGTCTTGTGATAGGTGCACTTTGGTTTTTTATTCGGTAAATTTTGAAATGGAGTCAATATTTGATGTGATCGGGGTAATTAAAACAAAATTTAAATCTAAGCTTTTTTCTTATTTGCTCCACTCGTTGATGGCATCCCAATATCGGTGCCGATATAGCGTGCGGTCTACTGACCCGTTTTTCGTATTTGAGGTCTACCGCTGAAATGAGGTGAATAACATAGTTATGTAAGTTTTGATCATGGTTTTATCGGAAAATATCGAACACAATTGTGAAAAATAAAGCTGGCTTCTAAATACAGTTTTAATATCTCCTAAAAAAGCACTAAAAAGATCATTTTCTTCTCTTCTCAGCGATTTTCAACAAAAGTGGTCCAAATGTGATTGAAAATGTGATTGAAAATTTATATTTGGCACGCCTCACATTTTCTTGAGTATTTGGACTTTTGCGTCAAACCAAGATCTCTCTATTGATTCTGTATTTGCCCCTGTTACTGGATCGACATAGTTCTCTCGGTGGTTGATCGTTACATGATGGTCACCTAAACATTTCAAATTGGCATAAGCTCGCCATTTATCGGAATGTATCACTGATCCACCGGCAACTTTTCGCTGAATTATTGAAATTAGGGTGGCTTTGTCCCGTCGCTCAACATAAAAATATCGACAGTCCATACCACACTTGAGACCAAAAACCCAAGGCTCATCAATTCTTGCGCCATGGTTCCTGTTATTGGCAACTTTGGTATCGGTGTCGTTTATTCCGCCTATTTGCACTGGAGTTTCATTAGAACCATGCATCTGAGATCTTGCTCTCACAATAGAACTGCATACTTATCGACACATATTGTACCAGTCAGAGATGATGCTCTTTGACTTTCCTGTGAGTGTAACAGTATTATCCATGGGGTTCTACAAGACAAAAAACAGCACAAGCTTCAAGATTTTGCGAAGAGTCAGATTGCAATCAATTCTTTCATTCATGTCTGTGTAATGGAAAAACATATTCTCTTGTCGAATGAATCTTGTCACTTGGCAGCCTTTTTTGGGGCAGCGCATAACTGGTCAATAAATTTATAATTTTGTCTTCATGCTGTTAACATTTGTTTTGCAAGATTTTAATATGCCTTCGTTTGTTTCTCAGAATATGAATCAGTTGCTTCTCAAGGGAGGAACGACTATTCATACACTGAGAAACAAACCGTTTCTTAAAGAGAAAAGACAGACCTTGAGGGGAAGATTATGAAGTAGATACATGAGATGAAGACGGAGTAACGAAATCAGGGTAAGCAGATGAAAATGGAAAGATCGGTTCAGGGGTAGCAGATAAAGATGGAAAGACGAAATTGGGGTTTGTAGGTGAAAAAGTCGCGTTTTGGTTGAGGATTCGACTGTGGGAATGAGTATACGATTCCCGGGAAAAATGGTGACCACAAATTCTCTTTCTGAAATAGAAGCCTAATTCCTTGTTCTCCGCACCAAGAGCATCAATCCATAGTTGTCGTCTACAATTGAAAGAAATTATATCATAATGATATACAGATAACCAATTAGATTTATAATATTATAATAATTTGATAGAAATTGCTCATATTCAGTGGCGTAGATAGCTTTTTCTTGGGGTGGGGGGAGAGGTCAGAACTTTTCGTCGCTCGAGTCAGTATGAATTGATATGTGTAGAATAGACTCGTGAACTTCCAGAATATGTTTATTAGTTAAATTCAATTCAGATTATAAAAAAAAAATTATAAAATAGTATAAAGCAATAAAACAAATTCATAAGACAAACTCTAGCCTTCGTGGTTTTTTTGATAAATGCTCCAGCACTGCTTCAGCTGATGATAAGAACTTCCTATTGATAGACAGTTAGGCCAAATCATTCAGTCTTCGCTAGAATAATAACAATAAAACAATAATCAGCTGATGACTGGCCTAATTGGCGATAATTCAATTCAGAATCCTTACCTCTGACATGATATTTCTAAGGTAGGTCTTGATACGCTTCAGTGTGGAAAATGGTCTTTTAGGGTAAGCTGTTGATACAAAAAGTGTGGCAAGAATCGTGTAGAGTTTGAATATATCTGGATATATATTCCGGTTACATATTGCTAATGCGGCCAGAGAATTGATGGGAGCATGGTTTTTCTTAAATAATTTGCTGAACCACAAATGTCTTTCAGCAATAATCATTTCTGGGTTCTCATTGAGATCTTCTGCATAGAAATTAACTAAGTAGTGAAAGTTCTCTGGTGATTCTCCATCAGATATGGAGTCATTTCTTTTTTTGTGAAATAATGATTGGAATCCAGCTAATATTTCCTTGTGATGTATGGATCTTTTTTCTAATTACCCTATAAAACGGTCTATACATATATGGAATAAATACGGTCACTCTGTAAAAATCTTCAGGATTATTGAAGTTGGTCGAATTGGACCTGTGTTTTTGAAGAGTGGTCAATCGGGGAATCGCGATAGACGCTGATATTTCATTTGCTAGTTCACTGGCTTGTTTGAAGATCTCTTCAAACTCATCACTCACATGCATTCTCAACTTCTGCGATTCAAAAACCGTGTCTTCCGCCAAAGATACAGCTGTTTTTAAATCTACCTCGATTTTCTGCAGATGAATGCTCAATGGACGGCCAAGTGCAAAAGTTTTTGCAGCAACAAATAATGCGACTATGAATCTGCCATGTGAAATGCTGTTCATCAGAGATCTTGCTTTACTTGAAGTCTCTTTATCTTTCCATTCTGACACATCAGAAAGTGCATCAACCACCTGAAGGGAAATTCCCTTGAAATCACTTATGGAGTCGAATCTCTCGATCCACCGTGTAGAACACATTCTCTTCAGGGTTTTGACCTCAGAAGAATTTCCTGCCTTTTCTCAAGCCTTATTTAGAATGTCCCCACGCTTTGGGTATAAAAGAAAGTTGTGGGCTTGCCTAACTATACCCGAACAATATTGGATTTCCTGAATCTTGCTTGCTTTTGAAACAGCCAAGTTAAGACTGTGTGCAGTACAATGAACGTATAGTGCGGTTGGATATTCATTTTTTACATGAGCTCGAGCACCATTGAATTGACCAGACATAGCCAATGCTCCATCATATCCTTGTCCCCTCAAAATTTTTGTATCGATACCAAAATTGCGCAGGTTACTCAGAATAACATCTGCCAAGCCTTTTCCCGTGACATCTGCAGTCGGGACAAGCTGCAGAAAATGCTCTTTGATTTTCACTGAAGACCGGTCAACATTTCTCACACACAAAGAGACTTGCTCCACCCCCGAGATATCTGCTGTCTCATTAGCCAAAATAAAAAAGCATTTTGCAGCGTTCACTTTCGAGACCAGTTTTTGCAGAATAAGTGTATTACAAGATTCGATAATTTTGTTTTGGATGGAGGGGGTGGTGTATTTATTTCCAACTCCAGGTCCCTCCAAAGCCTCATTAATAGTTTATCTTTCTTGGCTCGGTGACTTGATATAGCACGAAGATTACCTTGACTTTTAGATTGAGTTATAGTTGAAATTTTACCTGAATCTCGATGATCCCGCAATGCAATTTCCTGCGTACCACAAAAAATTACTGCGTCAATTATCCGGATGATCTTCCGCCTATTCTGGAGTATTTCTTCTCTTTTGTCTACAAAAAGTCTATTTTCAATCGAAAGAAGATTGTCTTTATGAACTTTCAAAAAGTTGTTTTTAAAACACTCAACATAGTTTTTCTACATTGTTTACTAATAATAATGAATGGGGCTGATAGTAGTATTCATAACAATGTATTCTTTTTATAGGAAAATCCTAAGAAAACTATTTACGTAGACTTTTTTAATATCGATGGTAATTTCAATTTTTCAGGTGACAAATTCTAAATAAGGGTCATTTTTCGATCATAATCAAAGAATTTCAATATTTCCTGGAAAATTTCAAACAAGACAATAATGTGATTTGTGTGCATCTTAATGATTACCACAACTGAATAATTGTGCCATCTTTTGATCTAATTGCAAACATTTCCAATGATGAGGTGTCATTTGAGCTGTTTATTTCTGTTTGATTATTGATGAGTCAAATAATTTTTTGTTATTTCACCCCTTTAATTCAAATTTTTCTTATTTTTTTACGACTTCATTTGAAAAAACTTAGAGCTAATTTTTCTCAACGTACGCATGAGATCCTCTCATTGTTTTTGAATGAGATTTTTTATTTTCTGATTTCAAATAAAAGAGATGACGTCAATTTGACCGATTTCCAAAATAGTTACGCAATCACTTTTGAGTCTCAAAACATCTTTGGATAATCCCATTAAACATTTTGAAAGTTGCATCTCAAAATCTCAATGGTAAGGGCCTTTTCTCAAAAGATATGCCCTCGTAAAGAAACATACTGTATATACAGTCTGTTTCACCTCACGCTTCTTTGTAGCGTTATGTGCGTTGTACTCAAGTGACTGGAAAAAGCGCTTGAGGATCTTACTAATGACCTCTTAAGAGTATTTTTGAGTTGAAACGGTCCTTCTATCTATTCGGGAAATGTGACAAATTAAAAAGAAATCCATGAAATTCAATGATGTGCAACAAATCAATAGCCCCTTAGAATGTTCTAGTCAAAAAATTTCTGAACATGTTTTTTTCGCTTTACAATTCGCAAAGACATTCTCCAAAAATCATCCGTTGTTTCCAAGGTCAATGATTCGTAAGTTCGTACTAATCATAAATCAAGAAACGCATAACGATTGGACATTTTGAAATCTATACCTTAATTCATTTATCATACAACATTCTCATTTCAAAAAATCACTGTTTCATTCCCAATTAAGGTGATATTTTTTGGCTGTACTTAACGGGACATCCGATACTTTGCTTTCCACTCAAATACAAATAAGCACATTCGTTCATTCATCCGTATCCGTTTCTAGATAAATGTTGAATACGTACTTATAGATTATTGACTTTAACAGCTGATGATTTCTTGAGAATGAACTTTGCGAATTTTGAAACGAAAAAAAAAAGAATTCGAACAACTTTTGACGGCAACATTGTGAGCGGCTATTCATTTGTTGCATATCATACAATTTGATGGATTTCGTCTTAATTTGTCACATTTCCTGAATAGATAGAAGGACCGTGTCAACTCTAAAATACTTCTAAGAGGTCAATATTGAGATCCTCTAGCGCTTTTTTCATTCGCTTCAGTACAACGCCCATAACGCTACAAAGAAGCGTC
>JAZBGZ010000496.1:10774-40942 GCA_037414795.1 Stenodera caucasica | reverse complement strand
CAGTCTATTTAATCGCGAACATAACTTAACATATATTTACATGATATTACAACAATAACATTGAACGTTGTTATTTTTCCTTTAGGCGATGAATAATAGAATTATGTTGCGTGATTTTCCGATAATTTTTAAATGGGAATTTTCAATTTCACCCGTATATTCAAATCAAGTCACCTATGTATTATGCTAATTTGCGGCAATTGTGTTGAATTTAACATTACCTGTCCTTAATAAACAATAGTTAAGGTCTAAAGAAGGGAATTTGTACAGCTGACGTTATTTCTGTTCCTATATTAGAGTGCAAATATAATAGAATTAAATCGGGAATTGTCTATGTTCGAATCGTCGAATATTTGCGTGTTCACGTCCGGATTATTTCTGTAAACGATCCGAATCCATCGATCGAAGCGGTTTTTTTTATGCACGACCCGTTCGCCATAATACCAGCCGATTTCGAAATATGATTTAATCTCCAATTTTCCATGTTCTCATTTGTAAATGTGGATTTGTTTTATGTTCACTAAAGCTCCGTCGATTCGATCATAACCTAATTAAAAATAAATAAATAACTCACACATTACGTCCAATCGGACTTCGATACTGCTCGATTTCGTTGAGTACGATTCGTGTACGGCAACACAACGTAAAGTTTTGCCGTGATTCTCCTTCGAAATCGTCAATTCTAGAACGGACAAAGCCAGCCACGTTCGCGGATTATCCAGTTCGGTTGTGTTGCTTTGTCGGCGAGTCGGTGTAATCTCCAATTGGTCTAAAAAAACAACAAACCGTTTCTTAACAGTTTAGAGAACAATCGAACAGCTCACCTAGGAACCACTTCAGAACAGGTGGAGGATTGCCATAATGTGAAACGCACTTGATTACGGCCACTTCGCCGTGTTGAGCAGTCAAATTATGCCCGGGCAATACTTGCGTCCCATTGTACTCGATACGGGGCCGTTGAGGCGGCACTGAAACCAAAAAAAAAACAATCTAAATTTTGATACTTTCAACAAAAAAATTTAATATAAAATAAAATGCGACAAAAAAACAGTCTAATTGCTGCGATCTTAGGCCGGCTCGTCAACCGTTTTTTTAACCCAATTCCTGCTGCAAGAAAAAAACAATGGAAAGTCATTCGAGTCTTTACCGCCAGTTAGAGGGCGAATAATGCGGATCACGTTCGTGCTTTTACCGCCTACATTATCCTTACTAATTCTTCTAATTAACAACTGTCGTATTATAGTCGTGTTGATTTATCGATAATTGCTCAATTATTAAGTTGATCGATAAAAAATTCGTCGAGAGATGATATTTTAGGTTCAATTGAAAGACTTTTCTACCCACGATTAATATTTCATTTCTTTTTAGAGTCGATTTACGGAATTGTGGCAGAATTCAACCGAATCGTTCTGTATGTTTCGATTATTTATTTAAAACAATTCCGCATAATAAAGCAATTAATTTTAAAGTTAATATTGATATAATTTCGCAGAAAAAAGAATCTATATTAAAAAGCTTCTCTGTTGGAAACAAAAAGATGCGGTGCTTTGAAACATTCACAATTTTAATCCGCTTTGTCGTTGTCGAACTGGGACAACTTCATTTTAATTACGTTTAAGTTTGTGTAGTCAAAGTGGAGTATATTTCCATGGGGATGAATGTGTATAATTTATACATATATATATATAGCTACATCCATCTTGTTCTGTTTTTATGATGTAACAAGGATAGACTCATCTTTTGGGGCTTTTAACAGGCGTTAGATTAATATTAAATTTTATGCAAGACTTTAATAACTCGTCGACCTTTTTCCGAAAATTTCGACCCATTCGACTAGCCTGTCAAAATAATCAACGATATAGATGGAGTGTTTATTAATTATTAATTGTACGCCTCTAGACACCGAATAATTTCGTTATAATTCGAGTTGAATAAATGAACGGATAAAATGATAACTTTCCGTATAAATTACAATTTTATTAATTAACGAAAAACTTGTACAATGTCGTGTAATCAAAGTGGCTCATTGGAGTGGGTTTAGCATTTTAATACAAAGAAGTGGAGTCAGGTCGCTCAATTTCGGGCCATAAAAGCGTAATATTTACGGTTCAATTGGTCTGTGAAACGATACAACCAACCAGTCGATATTCCATCTCTTTAATCCATTTCTCCCCATATCTACCCTTGTTTTTGTTTTGTATCATTAACTTTTTATAAGCACCACGCTGGGGTTGGGGTAGTTGAGGAACGCCTTACATTCGTATTGTTTAAAATTGTATAATTTTGCGTATGGCAAAATGGGATGTCTGTCAGTGAATAGGATCTAGTTTGACAAGTCCAAAGGCATGAATATTAATATGAACGTTTTGGGAATATTCGGATACGGCACCAGTCGCACCTGTGATACTTTCAACTTTACGAATCCAACAACATATTTCATGAATATATTCGCCACGTATTAAAAAGACATCCGGATAGAGATATATCAACTGTTCGAATTTTTCAACGACAGTCAAATAATAATGCCAACAAGAAAAATAAGCGATGAAAAATATATTAAAACATGTATACTTTGCGACTTTCTGATAAAACTCAACTTTCGACAAACTTCAACTTGATCCACAGTAACTTTATATTTCAGAACTTCCTAAAATCATCGTCTCCAGAGTTGGTGAATAATCTTAGCGTGATGCTGATACCCCGGTAGAAATCTTGTAGTCGTTTTCTCTTTCGTTCTCTATACACGGAAAAGTTGAAAAGTTTATGTAGTCAAAACATTGTTGAGAAGTTTCTAAAGGCTCAGCTATTTGGGGCCTTGTTTATACACACACACACGTGATTTATATTCATATATCTTTGTATTTATATTAATTTTGTCACGTTTTGTATGGTGGACATAATAGAATAATTTCGGCAATTCGTCAACGTACTTAATACAAGTTTCACCTGACTTTTGTTGTTGTCTACAAGTCTGTTATAATTGTCGACTTGCCACAGATTTGGGTAATTAAATTTTTCCCAACGTTATATTCAGGACACGATCCAAGCGACAGGTGTTCAACTCGAGCTTAATATTTCGTCAAGTTTCGATAATTATTCGATGTAACAGATGGCAAGTTCTTAAGTATTTCTTGTTGACTTAATGAAACTCTATGTTGAATTTAAAATGTTTATAAAATTAAGGAGCCGGATTCGGGCCAAATTGACGCCTATAGAAATAAATATAACTGATAGAAGCCAGTTTTCCACAACGTCGGAATTATAGTAGAATTGTTCTAATGAATTTTCCCAATATATTCATATTTTCCATATCTATTTACATAGAAATTGGAATTTCCGGTCTGACAAAATCAATTAAAACGACACATTATAGTCGAGTTTGTTTTTGTTTTTAAATATACAAAATCTTTAATCCTTCTGTCAGTTCCGGATGCAACTTATTCTGTTCTATTGTAATATTGTAAAAAGTTAATAAAGCGATGATAAAGCTTGAAATGCCGTCTGTTCGAGTATATAACCCGATTTGGTAAATCGTCCCAATGCTCACCGATATATCACTTTGTTGAATACAATAATATGAAGCTGCGATGATATAGTGTTGTCGGGCGAAAGGGCGCTCTCTCTATATAAAATAGAAAATATACAATGTGGAAAATGCAATTGGATA
Organism: Stenodera caucasica; assembly: GCA_037414795.1. Lineage (NCBI taxonomy): Eukaryota > Metazoa > Arthropoda > Insecta > Coleoptera > Meloidae > Stenodera > Stenodera caucasica. Next base: position 37,275 of record JAZBGZ010000496.1, on the reverse strand, counting down.
CACAGCCTATTATATATATTTTGGCACAGCAGGATAGAAACTGTCGGAAAATTGTTCCAGGTAAATCAGAAATTTTAAATCCACAGTATCCCGAATTCCACCTACAATATCCCAGATATCAATCTAGCCCAATTTTTTTCCTAAATTCCACCAGACATATCACTATTGCAATCTGGAAACTACAATTCCGGTCCACAAATCTAAAAAAAAAAACCGCCACCATTCCGACTATAAAAATACATTAAAATATCGATTATAAAAACCGTTTTTAGTCCATTTCTGATATCAAATTGGAATATTTTCCCGGTATAGAAACAGATTTTGTTGATTTTCTCTCTTATGTTTGTGGTTTGCGTGTAGCAATAACAACCGGATTTTCTTTAAGAAGTGCGTTTTCTCGAGTCGGAGCCGAATATAAAAAGCACGCCACAATTTAACGACAGACAAAGGAATCCAAACAATGAACAAACCTAATTGTTACGGCGCCCGGAAACTCACAAAAGACACATATTAGAGTCGGTACAGTTTCTCTGGCACCGATTTATTAAGTAGAATAACTCAAATTGAGAATTTTATCTAGTCGATAGAGTATGGAAGTTTGAAGTATAGAAAAATTTAACAATTTCAAAGTTTTATCAATATCTATCAACAGATCACAATACATATGTCTCGAGAACTATAAACATTCGAACTCACAAATATCGATACAACAGTCTTTTAAAAAAATAACTGTAAATATCCCAAATCATGAAAGCGATTTCGCTTTAAACCCACCCCATTTCGGAAAAACTAATTCCAATTTTATCGATTTGTATTTGCGCAACACAAAAATAAACTTTGAACTAACCGGATGATAGGGAGTTGCGATTTGACCGCCAGATATCCAAATTTGAACAAATATTCGGATACAATTCTACAGTTGAGCAACTGTTGAATATTTCAATAGTTAGACAGTTATTCAGATTTTTATAGCGAACTAGAGGCATCCGGTTCGATAAAGTCGGAAATAACGCTTTTTGCCCCTTTATCGAAACAACAAATCCATCTGACAGATCTTTGATGGATGCCAACTTGATTGTTACAAATAGAAATGGGCGTATATTTGAAATTTGCCAAATTTCTAAATCAAGAATGTTTCGCTTGATTGATACATTGCGAATTAGAATTGATTCAGTTGTTATACAACATACAGATCAAATCTTCACATGAAAGCGTTACGAACAATCTATGGAAATTCCATTGTTTGCTATAGCTGCCGTCACTAGATGATGTTGATGATCTCGTCACATATTCACAATGTTGATTAACATTATTATTATTATCAATATTATTATTATTATAGACTGAGCTATAAGCGTCGAATTTGATGGAAGATGATTTTACTCTTGTTGTTTGTCGTAAATTAGACAACAATTCTAAACTAATTCACTCTTCACTATTATTTATGGGCTCTTGTTATTTATTAATCGACCCGTTATATATATGGACTTTATTCAAATTGTTGTAAACTATGTACGTATCACTTCGCTAAAGTTTCCCACTTGTTCGACTTGTGACAAGTTGAATCTAATGGAAACTGCCGTATTGTAAGACAAGATACTATACGACATCATATTATGAGCAAATATACAGATATAATTCGACTAAAGTTAGTATAAAGTGGGAAATAATCGAATTAGAGATTGTTGTAAAAATGGTGGAGGCGCCGGGCGAGCGGCTTTACTTCATAGACGGCCGATTCCCTAATTCCACTCAATTAATGAGCTTGCAAAGCGAAAAATTAGCTCCGTTATGGACAATTTCTGATCGTATTCCATCAATTGCTTATAAATTCAATTAAAAATCGAATTTGCGCCCTCAATCCATCTCGTTGATCTGTTAATTTGATTAGTCGGCGAAAAATTGAATATCGAAATATATCACTAATTAATATACCCAATTCAATATTATTGAATCGAGTTAATGCTTTTATAGCTAAAAAATTGATGATTGTAATAGAATTGAATGTTAGCGAATTAATTCAATTATCGATAATGTAGATGATACGTTTTATTCGTTTATGATCAGTTTTGATGTTTTTAGATCCAATTCAAGAGTGAAATGCGACAGCAAAGAGCCGATATTTCGATATTGTTACAATGGAGACGCAATTATGGCAATATTGTGGCCGACTCGTTCAACGTTAACGTTGAGTGGGTTGTTTGTTAGTTTGCTTCTATCGCTTCGCCTTTAGAACTCGAGCAAATGGAAATGTAATATACTCAAGTCTATTGATACACACATGTATAGGAATATAGAGGATACGGGATCCTTTTGCGGGACGTTCTATTATACGATTCGAATTGCGGATCGTCGCATTGCAGTCCTAATTGGGCTGTCGCTACGGCTCCGTTCAGACAATCCGACCATCAATCCGTTTATTGACCGTTCTCGATTACAATACAATGACAATTGTTGGTTGGGGGAGGTTTTTGTTATTGTGTATATAGTCGACCGCTAGTCGAACAGAAGTTCATCTATTGTTGCCGAAATATTGAAAATTCTATACAAAACTTCCACAGCATACGTTCGCCGATAGCGTCACTTCCGCTACGTAAATCCCAACTACAACAATGCCGTCTCTATTGATTCCGATAAAAATATTTTACTATATTTGGCAGTTGGTGCTGGTACAAAATTCAGGAATATGCCCGTTGGAATGATAGCGAATTTACAATTCCAATAAACAATTCTATTTATTGTAAATGGGAAATCTTAATTTCGGGCAAATTCCGGCTATTTGTTCGTATTTTTGTTGGCTTATCGGACGAACGTCTACTTAATTTGCGAAAATATTAACATATAAATGTCTCTAGGTGGAACTAGAAAATGAATTTGTAGGAAGGAAAGTAATTTGGCTTGATTATAATACATGACTGTTTCACATTTCATTTTATTATTATTATTATTATTATAAAGAAAAGTCAGCAGTAATTTTTCCAATTTAGTCTGAATAGGTCGACACAATTGACATCGACAAAATAAATTCCAATTTATATTAATTTTCCGTAGAGCTTTTCGATTATTATTCCGACAATAACCCACTTTATCATAGAGACTATTTTAAGAAGGATAAAGAGATCAAACCACATTTTTTGGGGCGTTCCATGCATAATTTATGAGGGTAAGAATTTTTGCATTGAACATTCATCCATATTCATTGAACCGTTTCCCGGTATTTTCCGAATCTTAATAGATCTAGAACAAAAAACGATCGATTTCTCTCCATTATGATTTGAACGTGCGTAATTAGACCATCTTGTTCACGCAAAAACCAAATAAATTATCAAAGATGTTGGCCACGATAAATAACTGGTGTGTTTTTATGTCTGTTTACGTTATCATCCGGTTTCTCAGCTTAAATAAATAAAATAACACCCTATCTGTTACTGACTGGTTCAACTGACGATAACGCTCTATTAAAGAAAATGGTTGAGTTGAAAATTTTATAGTCTGGAAAACATTACGTACCGGAATTGAGCTCATCTTTTATTACTTCCCTATGTAAATGTGTGAAAAATTAAAAAAAACTACAACCAACACAATATTTATCGAATCTATTGGCGATTTACGGAATCAATATTGACTGTTCCCAACGCAAAACACCAATAAAACTCCCAAAACAGGTCATAAAACAGAGAAACTCGATATTGAGAATCGGACACAAAAACTAAACTTCAACTTTCGAATAGTGATTTGCTGAGAACGTCTTGTAACGGTTCATCGATAAAGGCCTATTGATATTCTCTTACGACAATTTACGATTTTGTAGAGTAGCTTGTCAATGTGCCTTCAACTCGGTTAAACGATGGCCAGGTCATCGAGTCTCAAATGAATCGCCGTGAGTTCGAATCGCATCCATCTTCAGCCACCGTGTCGCCATTACCGACTTTTTGCCACTATCGAAAATCGGATCAAGTCTTGATGCTACATTTAGACGCCAAAAGAAACAAAACTACGACCACAAAAGATTGTTTTTTTATTTCCTATAAAAACGGTTTTTTTGGGGGTGACAATCGAATAATTAAGCGGCTTCCGGGGACGAATCGCGCAATTAATAATAAACCCGAAATTGACGATAAATCTATCGAGCGATGGACCATCGATTCGAAACAAATTCACAATGGACTTCCGCAACTCGTATGATTTACTCTGTTCGCTTAGACGTGTGATTGACTCCATTGTTTCTGGATAAAATTCAACAAAGACGGTAATTGATAGCGAACGGCTCGAAGATTAACTGGATGCGGAAGAAAAATCTTCTTCGTTATTTATCTACTGCACAAAATTCCCAAAAGGGAATAAAAAATGAACTTGCCAGAATTCCGTTATTGTTATTGTTGGATGGACAATCGTCAAGGCGCCACACTAATTTCGATCATTTCCAACCATCTATTTCTCAAAGAATGATGATATTTTTAATCATCTCGTCTATGGGCTTTGTTGATGTCCTCCGACTATAGAATCGTAATAATAGTGGTTGTAATCATAATAAGAGCTTGAGATGATATTGAAAAAGGAAAGAGACGACGGGAAATTCTCATCTGGCGCAATCTCGAAAAATTACCAAACAACACAATATCTATTCCGTAAATTATAATTTATAAAGGATGGTAATTTTCGAGACATTGCTACAATTATACTAGCGGCGGCAATTCAATTAAGTCGCTGAAACAATTACGAATATGAAACTGGAGCTGTTCTCAAATTGGTCGAAATTGCCATTTTTCAAATTAACGTTTGTTTATCGCCCGATTATTCTACAGCATTTTTTCGAAATTCCCCAATTTTCATATGAATTGAATTCGGTTATTTGCCGCAATTTTCCATCGATTATTTGAAAGTTTCCCGACTCGTACCTGTTTAGTAACGAACTAGGGGCCTAATTGTGGGCTTTGGAAAAATTCGAATCGCACGAGACGTACGTAAGGTGGGGAATGTTCATTAGACTTTGTCTACGTCGGAGTGATTTATAATTCAACTCCATGTTAATCTATTCTAACACGAGACATTAACTAGAAACTTCCACTTCTATACAATAGTTTAGATTAATTTTTATACAATGCGACAGCTGTTTTTTCGAAACGAGCACATGTGCGTGCTCTTGGAGCCGGTAGTTCCCCGATTTCGAACACAATAACATGTAAACAACAGAATTTTTTTCATTCAACGTACGTCAAGCTTGAATTTCCCATCACGAACCGAACTAAATCGATTGCTCCAATAAAAATAGATATTTAAACGTAGCAATGTGTCTTTATTTAGTGTTTGATGTAGAAACCGTGGGGATTCGACGGTAAACTTCCAACTTTAAAGATGGCAACCGCAGAGTGCTTTAAATCGTTTCCTTACAACTTTACAAAACAATAAATTCGACGGATGTTGAACAAACGCTACGGTCACATATTCCCTATCTGTTGTTGTTGTTGTTGTTGTTTGTGAAATTTCCACTAGACTTCACCGTAAAAGGGGCCAAGTTTTCCATCCAGAAAAACTCTCGAAATATGTTTTATAGAAGGCCCTTTTTTGCGGATTTCATTTCACTCACCCCGTACGACTAATCGAACTGGTAGACTGGTTAGGGCGTCTTGTGTGTGAAAATCGCTAGCGGTCACTTGACATTCCCAATTACCATCGTCGAATTCCAGTTGGGCGGCCCGGATCCATATGGAACAATCGCCGTTCGCTTGATTATTGGACACCCATTCGTACTTGTGCGGATACATCCCCATCGGCTGTAACAGAATAAAGATATCAATCGAGCACTGGTTCAACTCAATTGTCGCTTCAATTCGGCATAAAAGGGTGCTTGACTAGAGCCCGGAGCGTCCCCGTAGATGGAGTCCGGAGTCCGGGGGGCCTATTGTCGAATTTGCAATGACTTTAGTCGAAGCGACAATGGTAACAACTCGTAAAACTTGGAAGATTTATTGTTTTATCGATAAATCCAACGTGAAATTGTCCTTTATATAAAAGTTGATGTAATTGAATTTAAAAAGTTTTGTTTGTAGTTCGCTAACAAAACGCCAACAGCATCCATTTATATAAATTCCGGCAACTTTGGTTTCAAGTGATGGAATTCTTCAATAGACGACGACTATTTTTAATTTATTCGAGGGTGGAATATAATCGAGTTTTTCGGCGCCCGGATTTATATACATATATCAAACACGAAAATGAATATTGAACCAGTATGGAGAGGTGTTGCAATAGTCGATTAAAGTGGGGAAAGAATTATAGACGAGTTGAGAGGGAAATTTCAATATTGCATTTAGTTGAGAAATATCGGCGTCTATGGCGCGCCCCCGGTTTACACTTTGTAAAATATCGACGATATAAATTACACAGCCGGAATCTAGATAACTTAAACTGTCGATAAATAATAGCTTTTAAAAAAATTACATAGCCGAAATTCGACAGGCTGAATAATTCATATTATAGGGCGCTTTCCACAACTGTCACAAACTTTGGCCCTTTTGATATCGGCAGGCTGGCGATCATCGAAATAAACGAATCTGTACAAATTACATTTATCTATTATTGGGGCGATAAATCGATTTCGCTCTAGATAATCAACAATATTTCCGATTCAACCGGTGGAGAAGATCCAGTTTTCATCGCAGCTATTCGACTGAATTTGGGAGCGGACAAAGACGAGAGAAAATTCCAATTAACAAGAAAATAGGATGGAATTAAGATCATAAGACATTTCACTAATGTTAATGCGCCTCCAATGAGGTTCATGAACGGCTTTACTGGCGTTTTAAAATCAAGCTTCAATATCCGCGACAATATCGTAATTTTTGTTATGCTAAATCGAAATGCCTCTAATAACGTTTAAACGTCGACCAGATGAAACGATTCGGTTTAATTTCCATTAAGTAAATAGCGATAAGGGAATTGAGTACGTCTCTAAACGAAACTTGCTATTTACTTTAGACAAGTCTCTAATGAAAACTAGAAGTGCCCCACGTGCCGGCAATATATACGAATATTCGACCGCAACATAAATTTTTTCCGGAGGCAAATATGAAATTGTCCGTATCCGCTTATCAAGCCGGATTAATCCGATTTCCTGTAAGCCAAATTCCGGATATTGTACGATCGTACATCATTGGGCCCGTTCGACAATTCGACAAAGAAAAAAAAAACAATTGTAGACATAGGGTAAAAATTCGCCTGACCGTGCATCCAATATAGTAAAATCGGTTACATAGGGCAAGAAAAGCAATATTTATACGAGAGACCGAGTCTCGATGTGTTTTCGATATTTCATCGGGCATCATTCAAATATATATATATATATATATAGTATAGAGGGGAGCGTGGAAAAATAACAAGACCGCGTCTCTTCTACTGCTGAGCCGGGATTTATTATGTTTCATGCCCTGCTGATTTATGAATTTCGAATCGTTTATACGGACCGCTGTCGTGAACTCGATCGGGTGATTGATGAGTCCCTTTTCCAAGATGTTGCCCGTTTACACGACTAGATACGGAAATTTAACGAATTTGATTTCGACAGACATCTCTTCTAATGCGGAATAATTGATTTATAATGGGTAGTCGAGATAAGAGCTAGTCGACAACTAAGCAATAGTTCGTTATTGTAACTTCATTATAACTATATAGACTGAGAATTAGGATGGCGGCCATTCCTCATTCCCGATGGATTTACTCCCGATAATCACAACCAACAACACCAACTATATTTGACTAGCAGACTGTAATTTCGCTCGAACTTGTCAAGATGGGAGCAATTTCGATGTCAAGTTCACTGGCGTCTTTCCCGATGATTGACTCCAAATTAAGGGAAAAATTGCGCGATTTTCCACCGAATTATTCAACAATTTCCACAATTATTAAATATTGACGGAGATTCGGAAATATTGCCAAATTGAGCCAATGCTGAACTGGCAATAATCCAACTCGCTTAAATCATAGTAGGCTGTAGTTTAATGAGTTTTATCATTTTGTGAGATGTATTTCTAATTTTTCGACAAAATAAAGTTCAATTTATCAAATAACACATGCTTAAGACATTTTTCTAGTTGAAATTCCTAATTTTAGAGATTTCAGCTTGGATATTTCCTTCATGATATTTTCTCTGGAAAACTTGAGCTTTTCTCCTACAATCTCCACAATTTACGGCGAAGTGAGTTGACTTGTTCTAGGAGTTTTTCCATTTTTACCGTCTGATATATTCAAACTTATCAATTTTTCGGAAAATTCCTTCTAAAATACAATTCTTTCACCAATGCTCCCAGCTAGATTGCTCAGATTCACGAACTTATCTCAATTCTTCGACAAAATAAAATTTAATGCACCGAATTTGACATGTTTACGAAATTTTTTCAGTTGAACTTGATATTTTTTTAGGGAAAAGGGCTTTTTTTCCACAATTTCCACAATTCGAGGCGAAGTGAGTTGATTTGTTGCTTTAAGAAATTTTCTATATTTACCAAACATTTCAAATTTTCGGAAAATGTTTTCCAAAATCTACTTTTCTCACGAATTTTCCCAATTAGGAATTGATATTGTCCATCGATAATTGACCCGTTGGATTTTCCTATTATTTTAAATTATCAAGATTTTCCTAGAGAATTCGAATATCCAAAAGTCAAATTTCCATGTCGCCAAAATTTTCGCACAATTACGAGTTTTCACGTTTATATTTACGTGGAAGTTTTTTTTGCAAGGCAATTTTTTTTCAGCAAAATTTGGATATTTTCAAAAATTTCAAGAAAAAACTCTTGAAATAACCTCAAAATTGTAGTTTCGTTTCTTAGTCGAATAAGTTTTATCACTGGGAGACTTATTTTTCAAAGTTCTCAATATTTTTTTTATTTTTTGTGAAACGTCTTAGAATTCTCGTGATCTCATTTTTAGCTTATTGTTTAAGGATATTTTCCACAGGAAGTTTGAGTTTTTCCCCCACAATTACTACAGTTTGGGAAAAGATAAATCCATTCATTTTTCGGGGAACTTCTCAATTTTCACCGTCTGATCCATTCAAACTTTTCAATTTCTGGGAAAATTCCTTCTGAAATACAATTTTCTCACTAATGTTCCCAGCTAGATTGCTCAGCAAAAATTTGGAAATTTCCTATGAAAACTTTAATATACAAAAATCAGATTCACGAACGAACTCAATTATTCGACAATATAAAATTTAATTTATCGAATTTCACACGTTCACGAGATTTTTCCGGTTAAACTTGATATTTTTTAAGGGAAATGGGCTTTTTTCGCACAATTTTTACAATTTGAGGCGAAGTGAGATGACTCGTTATTCAAGGAATTTTTTTTATTTTCACCGTCTAGTTTATCCAAGTACTTCAATTTTTCGAAAATCTTTCCTAGAATATAGTTTTTTCACGAATTTCCCCAGTCAAAGATCGATATTGTCCATCGATAATTGACCCGTTGGATTTTCCTATTGTTCCAAATCATCAAGATTTTCCTAGAGAATTCGAATATCTAAAAGTGAAATTTCCATGTCGCCAAAATTTTCGTGCAATTACGAGTTATCACGTTTATGTTAACGTGGAAGTTTTTTTCGCAAAATTACGACATTTTCAGAAATTTCGAGAAAAAACCGTTGGCTCGAGCTTAAGTCAATTTAATTCCGAGTTTAGGGTGAAATTGTACTTATTTAGTCAAAGTTTCATCATTGAGAGACTTATTTTCGAAAGTTCTCAATTTTTTTTTTTTGTGAAACGTCTTAGAATTTTCAGCTTATTTTCATAACAATTATGGGACTTGGGAGTTTTGAGTTCTTTCCCCACAATTTCTATAATTTTGGACGAATAAATTTCCCCATTTTCACCGTCTAATTGATTCAAATACATCAAAGTTTTGGAAAATTCCTCCCAAAATATAATTTTCTCAAGAATGTTCCCAACTAGAAATCGATATTGCTTTATCGATAATTAACTTGTTGGTTTTCCCGTTCTTTCAAATTATCAAGATTTTTCTAAAGAATTCCAATATTTAAAAGTCTGTATCGCTAAAATATCCGTACAGTTTTTCAATCAAAATTTTATCATTAGAAATTGCACTGAAATATAATTTATTGAATTTTTGGAATTTTCGAAATTTAACTTTCAGCTTAATTATTTCAATGATTACATGTTTACAATTATTTAATATTGGCGAAGATTCGGAAATATTGCCAAATTGAACCAATGCTGAACTGGCAATAATCCAACTCGCATAAATCATAGTAGGCTGTAGTTTAATAAGTGAGGCAACTTCCTTCTAGGAGATTAAAGATTAATTAAATTCCCAGGACATGCAAATGAGCGACTTATGCGGTAAGTCGAGTGTCAAAATAGCTCAAAACTTGTTGAGAACCGCTCTGAAATATTTATTAGATCCAGTCATTAATAAATTCATAAAATCGATAAGTCTTGAAAAAAAAAAAATTAGTAGTTTATAGCGCAAATAGGCCTGATTTAATAGTTTCAAGAATGCTAAAAACCGGGTATTACTCCCAATTAACTCCTAATTATATACAGTAAAATTATACGGCACTGCTGCATATTTATAGATAACCACACGACTTCTTAACGTAAACATAACGGCCTTTATCTGCTCTCAACCCGCTCTTTTATCGCGAAATTACAGCCGTAAAATTAATAATTTCGCTTTGTTCGAAACAGAGAACGAAAAAAAAACAAGAATTCTCGCGTCGATACGAGCGGAAAGGTGATAAGATCTGCTACAGAAGCGTCAGCATATTGACAGTTCTTTATAAAAAGAGTAACGAAAAAATTCGGAATAACTCGAGAAAACAATCAGCCAACTTTGATTAGATAAGTTGGAAAGCTGTTTTAGAGGATTTCTAGCGGAAATATAAGCGTCGAAAAATTGACAGCTTCCATATCAACGTCATCAAATATCAATTCGTATTTATCAGATCGATAAACAATTACCGATTTTTCTAAGTCCATTGAAACAGAAACGGGGGTGAGGCGAATCAATCACGTTATTATTTCAGCTCGATCAACGATTTTCGCTTATCAATGTAATAAAAATAATGGATACGGCGAAATATCGAACAGTAATTATACGAATCGGAAATATAGTTTCGCTTTCAGCTAGAAACATCGTAAACATCTCGACTAATATGGCTTGTTGATTGTTTATTGGTTTGATTTAATTAGAAGGAAACATGAAAGGGCGGAAAACACAAAGTCGACCCTCGTAAACTTCTTTATCCATCCGAATAGGATACATTAGGGTGAAAGCTACGACCGTGGATGGATTAAATTCGATAGACACTCCAACTTGGTGCCGTTTTTAGTTCGATCCATTGACCCATGGACAGCTTTAGGTGTGTCCAAATTGGGTTAGTGTCGATCAAACAAATGGACATTTATGGATTTCTGATAGTACCACCTATGCGATAAACTTGCCCTATTTTCATTTATTCCAATAATTGGACTTTTTTAAGCCGATATTGAGTAGGCTTCGAACGACGGCCCGGCGCCTCCACCATTACTGGCCCTCCGGATCTCGGCCCAGATTCTTCGGATATTTCCCATACAGACAAACGAACTTGATTTATAACGTGCTTAATTTGAAATAGAAACATCCAACTGTGATTCGGCACAAAGAAGAGTTCTATGATGGGAATCAATCGTTGAGTTCGGAATTAGTTAACAATATTTCTATATAAGGAGAATTTAGTTGGTACACGAATAACGGATGTTTAGAGGAAATTAACAGCCTTTATTCCATTTGATGCGCTTTGTTGCTTCTTAGCGTGCGCTAATTAACACACGTGCACCAACAAAACGGCACAAATTCGCCAATTTATCGAAATAAGTCCGTATTTCGGCTCGATACAAGAAAATTTGAATTTTCCATTATGGTGATAATGATGTTTTCCACAAGAAAAGAGAGACTGGGAGCGTATTGTCGATAAGTGTCGTTTTCCCAACAATGGAATTTTTCAAAAGACCGTACAACAATCTTATCTTAATTCTTCCAACATGCTCAGACGTCAGCTACTATGAAAAATAATTCTACTTTGTCTCGTCCACAATAAACGAAAGCTCACTTTACGGACCCAATTATTCGTCTCAGACTATTATGACAAATATCTAAATTACAATAAATGGAAATCTAATATACTTCGTCACGGTACAATTGTCGTTTATAGTGGCAAAAAATTGAATATCGTACAGAAAAAACTCGATTTCTGTTGGTAAATTATGGTTGATATTCTGCTAGAGACCCTAAAGCATAATTACCGGAAATCGTTTTTGTTGTGGTACATCTCGGAAAATTGCTGTCGAGTTATTCGAGGCTGAAAAAAGCCACTTTAGTCGAGATTTTCTATCTCAGAGATCCGGAAATTATTAATATAACAGATTCGGAAAATTGGCGATAATCGGCCGAACTACCGGAAAAATCTCCGATGTCGGGGAAAACTATGCGATAGACATTCAATTTTTTTTCTCCAGCATGGAGAATGGAATTCCGTCATAGATGATTTGGGCTATTTTCTGGAAACTATTCCAATTCGGTCCGATTTCTTCGTTCAATTTTAGCGAAACTGTCCACGTATCGGAGTACGAAGTTGCTGTGATGTCGGGAATTTTAATCGATTCATGCGATTAAATTTGAAATGATTGTTTATTACCTTGTTGTCTTTTTGCCATGAACACGAGCCGAGTTTGTTGAATACTTTGCAGACTAACAAAGCATCTTGACCTGGATTAACTTCGGTGTAGTTTGGCTGTTGTTCGAACTTTTGTGCACAATCCACTCCTGCAAACCAACAAAAGGAAATCGTGAAATATGCGAAACAAACATATGATGATAACGACATTACAAACAACTGAGCGAATTCCAACAATAATTAATAATAACGGCGGATAACAGAAAAAATATATAAAACTGACAACATTCCATCGCTTAATATATAAATAGTATTTCGATTGCGTGCACCGCAAATATTTATATTTCATTCGGCTCGACAAACAGAACAGTCGCGTGTTAATAAATTCCCAACCCGAATTATAATCGAAAATATAATTACATTCGAAACAATAACGGTCTAATAGCCTATAAAATTCGTTAAAGTTCCTCAAACAGTTCGACTCAATTCCTGATTGTTATGATTGAATCAAACAATTGTCATAATTCACGAATTCGAAGTAGATAGAATTGTACCTTATAAAGTTTATAGTTTGAATTAAATATGTGTGGAGTTTCTTGAAACAAAGCTATTCAAATATTCTCGAAATTGAGATAAAACAATTATTGGAGCAAAAATCAATTTTGCCGGCGGAATTTCTTCGTCGATCAACAAAACAACTTTTCCGAGTATTCAAATAAAACTTAATTTGGAAATTTCATATAAAATAAATACTTTATTTACTCGAATGAAGCTATTCATGATATGCTTGGTCTCGTTTCAGATAGCTGATTTCGGTCGAACCTGTGAAATTAGCGTCATCACTCCATATTGTCGGGAATCGATGGAGTTTTCCTATTGAAAATATAAAGAAAATTCCTGATCTGTTAACTCTAGACGTGTTCTGTATGGCCGGAACGTGCCAGTTTTCGTTGATTGACTCGATTTTTTTTGCGGCCCCACAAATCGAACTGTACTCGGTATAAGTGGCCAATCAATTGCGCTAATCACCGAATAAACGACAAAAATCAACCCCAACAACTGCTCTATTTCCCTTTTAAATCACGACAATTTCGAAATGGACGAATCGTTTACAAATTAGCATTTAACTCGTCGAAATCGCGCTTCTTCAATCGTCAGTTGAGTTGCTGGAATTTGTAGATTTTCCGGACGATTTCATCGAATCGCATCAAATTCGAATTTTTGAGCAATGAGATTTGTGATTCTAACGGATCCAAGGAGGCCGCGGCAGTCTCGATCTAGATCTCGATCTCGATGGTCTATTTTCCAGTCATTGTACAGTTGTCGGATCAATTGCCGAAAAATATTAATATGGATGGGCTTTATTGGATTTGCCTCGATTCAATTGAAATTAATAAGCAAGGGGAGCTTGGAATAAAAATTTTTGATCTATTCGCAATTCGGCTCGATTATTTCACCACTTATTTCGATCGAACATAAAATTTGGCGGAGCGAAAATCAATTTGGATTCCCGTACCGGAACCGAGCACTCCCTCGACCAAATAAAGATTCGATTATATTAATAAATTTTTCAAAATTAAACGGGTAAGTTGACGAAAATACGATCATCGGCTATTCGATAATCGATATTCCCGAAATTACGTTTCTAACTTCAATAGTGAATTAATAATTGTTGTTATTTCAGCGACCGCATTTATCGAACTTGTATTGTGGATAAATCTAATTAATTTTATTTAAATTATAATAGAATTCCTCCATTATCCAGAAATACCGAAAATCGCGACCAATCATAATTAGACGTTCGGATTACCGGGCTTTGATCGTAATTTATGTGGCGGAAGTTAAATATTGATTCATTATCGATCCGAGTCGTCATCAACCGAATAAAATTGGTTTTGATTGATGGCCGGCGATTTTTCCATGTCGTTTTTACCATAAATTCATCCCGATTCGCTGCACAAATCGGACTTTGTCAACAATAAATTGTCGATTTAATTAAAACAAACAACACGAAATTAGTTTTATGCTATTGTCAAAATCCGACTAGCCAACACTATATCGAACACCATCAACTGAAATTGTTTTCAATTATAGTAATAATAATAATAATGAATAAAAATGACAAGATATATGATGGATTGGAATTTTAATGTTTCGATGTTGTTTTTCCCCGGAAATCGTTGGTGTTTTTATTGGAGCCATTCATAATGGGGTTGTGGACGTTTCTAGGCCATTAGATGACGATTATTGTGAATATCCCTCAAATTAACGGATATGTAGAGATTTCCGAGTGCGATACGGCCATAAGGGCAGCTCCGTTACGATTGTACAAAATAAGCCGTCTATATTTATTGAATTTTTCGGCGACTTGTTGTTGAGCGTTATAAATGAATGTTTGCCGACAAGAAGTATTGTCGGAGAGTAGTATTATCGATTTTGTGTTGGACAAAATCAGTATTCTTGTAAGCAACGGATGTGGGAACGACAGAAGTTGATGGTGAAGGGAGAACGTATCAGTCAGTCATTCTGAGACATCCAAGACAAATGTTGTTCCGGCGAAGAATCAGTGGAATGTTTTTCTGTTGTGGAAGCCGAATGATGAGACAGGTGTAATAATGTATGTCAAATTGATGGATACTTGTCACTAGTAGTCGTGGTGCAATTCAAACTTCGAATTAATCACATTTTGGAGCCTTGATTAATTCCATCCATGACAATTTTAATTAACTTCGCTTATCATCGAATATGATCAGTTGGAGTGAATTTCCAATAATTCGACAATCAATGCTGCTAATGCGACTAGTCGTAGAATTGCTGACGATCGCATTCTCGATTGTATCATCCCTTAAATTGAGTTTATTCGATTATATTTATAGAAATTTGCCCATTTTAAGGCCTTGATCCGGACGTAGAGCCTCAAATCTAGGTAGAGTTTAATCACTTGTAGACTAGGCCATAGTCATGCATCACTGGCCGTCTTGCGGCTAACAAAAGGACACACTCCTTCTTCTTCCTGACATCTCACTAGTCATCCTGGTCCGCAATAGCCTTTCGTTCGAAACGCTCGATGTCCATTAATATTTGGACGTGGTGTAATGACACCTATTAACTAGCATAAAACCGATTGGAATTCTTCGCTAAGGGCTCCAAAAAATAGAATTTCAACCCTAAAGAGTCCCCGATTCAATCTTCTAATTAGTGGAAAAATTATAGAGCGAGCCAAAATTTTTAGAATTAATTATCCCGAAATTTCAATCTCATAATCGATCAGTGATCAGAATTTTCGAAAAATTGAGGATTGTTTTTTTATCTCTCTTTTGTTGGCTTTGAGACGATCGAAGATCGAAATTCACAATTCGGGAGAGTTTTGATTCTTTTCTAATGGTGGAGCAAAATTTCGATAGTTCTAAAATTTTCGAGGAAAGATCTCCTTTTCTTAATTTCGATCTTAAAGGTCGAGTTTTAGTTGCTTGACTCAAGAACCATATTTTTCAGTCAAAAATTTATCATTTTGTGAGACTATTTCTGATTTTTCGATGAAAAAAAATTAATTTATCAAGTTTCACTTGTTTACGAAATTTCTTCATTTCAACTCCTCAGAATCTTAGAAATTTCAGCTTGGATATCTTGTTGATGATATTTTTTAGGAAATTTCTGGCTTTTTTTCAACAATTTTCACAATTTGAGGCGCAGTGAGTTGATTTGTTGCTTCGAGAAATTTTCTATTTTCAGCAAACACTGCAAATTTTCGGAAAATGTTTTCCAAAATCTACTTTTTCCACGAATTTTTCCAGTCAGAAATCGATATTGATCATCGATAATTGACCCGTTGGATTTTTATATTGTTTGAAAGTATCAAGATTTTCTTAGAGAATTCGAATATTCAGAAGTCAAATTTCCATGTCGCCAAAATTTTTGCACAATAACGAGTTATCACGTTTATGTTAACGTGAGAGTTTTTTTTTTGCAAAATTTCGAAATTTACAATAATTTCAAGGAAAAACCGTTGGCTTAATTTCATTTCGAGTTTAGGGTAAAATTGTAGTTTTGTTACTTATTTCGTCAAAGTTTCATCATTGAGAGACTTATTTTCGAAAGTTCTCAATTTTTTTTTCTTGTGAAACGTCTTAGAATTCTCGAAATCTCATTTTCAGCTTATTTTCATAACAGTATTTTTCATGGGAACTTTGAGTTTTTTTCCCACAATTTTTACAGTTTTGGGCAAAATCAATCTATTCGTTCTTTTATGAACTTTTTCAGTTTTATCGTACAATTTTTTCAATTACTTTAATTTTTCGAAAAATTCTTCTCAAAATATATAATTTTCTCACGAGCTAACTAGCAAGAAATTGAGATTTTTGATCTATAATTAACCTGTTGGATTTTCCTATCATTTCGAATTATCAAGATTTTCCATCAGAGCTTTAATATTTTAGAGTTCAATCTTCATATTGTCAAAATATAATTATTGAATTTTCAGAACTCCCGAAATTTCACCTTCAGCTTGATTATTTTCAAAATGATGATCTTTTCCGTGAGAATTTCGAGTTTTTCCCTGAAATTACTACAGTATGGAAAGAGATGAATTGATCCGTTCTTTCAGGAAAAACTTCTCAATTTTTCAAAAAATTCTCTCCAAAATACAATTTTCTCACCAATGTTCCCAACTAGATTTCTCAGCGAAAATCTCAAAATTTCCCCTAAGCACTTCAATATTCAAAAATCAGATTTGCGTTTATATTTATGTGAAAGATGCTTGATTCTCTTGCAGCAAAATTTTGACTTTTCCACGAAACTTTTATTGTTTTTCTAATAAATTACGAGGACACTTTCCAAGTTTTTCATCAATTCTCTCGGGATCTTTCACTCCATATTCTCACGTCAATTCTCATAATTTTTCAAAACTCAGTTTTTATAATTCGAGAATAACCTCGCAATATTTCACGTATCCGAACTGAGATTTGCTCTGTTTCTGGAAAACTTTCGCTTCAATAATAATTTTCAGTCGTCCCAATAAAAAAAAAAGAAAAATAAAAACTGAAACTTTTCGATGGAATCAGATTAATGCATAAACTTCTTTAGCTCGACCGTATCGATCAATTTTCGCTGAAGAAATTTTCTCAGCATCTGAGCCCCTATTGGAAGGTTGTTTTTACTATAAATCCCACTTCCGGTGGTCAAAAAAATAAGGCAGTTCTGGATACACAACAAAAAAGTGTTGAATATATTTGGACTTTATTCTATACATTAAAGTAGAAAAATATTCGACGTCAAAACCATAACAAATTTACGTTGATACGATTAGAATCTAATTGTAAATTACAGTGTACGATAAACAAGAAAATGTACCAACTATTGCTCGGTTAGTTTATTAAAAGACCCACATAAAATGGGATCGAGATAACGACGAAAGCCATTCTATAATTCTCATGTAACAACAAAGTAATTATGTTAAATAATAATAATAATAATACCGGGTACACGCAATAATAACGATTAAAATCTAGATATCTATCTGGATTTGGCTCATTTTTTTTTATTTTAATGAATCAAAATAGAACTAATACAACTATTTATTTATTCAATGGAACGAACAATTAATCTGACACGCTTATACGCCGACGTATATTCGGACAATCAAATAAATTGATGATGAATTATTAGACGCGCTACAATTAATTCATATAAATAATAATATTGATAATATTGATAATAAAATAGCATTGGTGTCTATTCTATCAATCGATTCGGATGAAAAACAAATTGAACAATGATAATACCCAATAAAACCCATAATAGGTTATAATATCGCTGGGTGTAGTCGAAGTGGATTTTTCCTTATCTGACCGAGACTGTTGTTACAGTAAATTTACCAACCGCTTTAAATCCCCCGTTTTTCGCCAAAAACTCGAAAAGATCCACCACATTATCAACCAACATGGGCGAAATGAGCTAGTCGACGTAGTTGGAGTCCTGTCGCTTGTATTCGCAACATTAGCATAGCATTTTACACAAAGTGCTCCATGGTTTGAATATTAATATAAATTCTACGCATAGCCGCCATATAAATCATCTGAAGATGTATGTGAGCCGAGCATCGCGCTAATGCCATTGTTTACATCTAACGCAATCTATTTCGCATAGCGAAACACCCCTTAAAAAAAAACTATACTCTAGTTTAACGCTAGACCATCGATTTGGCTGCAGCGCAAATTGAAAATTTGCCACCCCACCTGACTCCACGTTGAAACTTATTTACGGCTCTATCAGTTCACCCCCGAAAACACGTAAATAAGACGTAATGTTGATTTGATCGCACTACCAAATCCGAATATCTTGTTATTCGAGAAACTCGCACGATCGGCTTTTCGATATGTTGTTGTATCATGAATTTTAAACCGAATCCATACCCATCAGTTCCATGTCAACGTCGCTATAACGGGAATTTTACGAAATTTTCGCCCTCGAAAAAAAATTTATAAGAGGACAACAGTAGTTTATGCTGAATTACAACCGGATACGTGAAACACTGCTGCTGTCGTGAATATTTCTCGAAGAGGATTTATGGATGCCTGCTTCGGAATCGTTCCATCGTAGAGGAAATATTCGATGGTGTGCATAAAATAAATCCGTTCGTTTTTGTTGTAAATAAAATCGACCAACTACAGTTGTAATTGTAGAAATTTTCGAGTCGCCTAATTAAACAATTGAACTTATAAAGTTTTTTATTAAAAATGCCGTATTTGGGCCTAATCGAAATAACGACAATGATTTATTGGCCGCATATAGTCGAATTTTTCAACCGTCCATTCATCATTATAGAGTTGAGACATTATAGTGGAAGACACGAACGGCCTAATTAGAAAAGTTGGGGACGTAATCCGACAATTGATTATTGAACGTCGATTTTTATGTTGAACTTAATAGCGATTGTGTCAAAGTTTAGTTGAACTTTCAGCAATTCGCGCTGATTAATCTAGGAATTCGGCGAGTTATTTCAGCTGCATTAATTCAATTTTATACCGAACTTTATGCAAGTATAATGGAATTCTAACAACATTTTTAATTATTCATTTAAGATTTATGACATTCAACCGTTGTTATAGAGCAAAATAAAACAAAAGACGCTTATTATTAAATTATTAATTTGCTTAGTTATGGCCGACTTGTGACTCACTACTCAAATGACCGTCTAACGAGAATCGTTCTGTAGAAATCCGGCTTGATTTCAACCCTCTAAATCGCAGACGTTGTATTAATCAACTCTCACCCCCCAGTGACACTTCTGTTACATGAAGATATCGTTAATTAATGACACGACAGTATCGCCATCTGTGCCTAAAATAACCGATAGAATTGGCCAAAAACTTGCCAATAGCCGATAATAATTACACAATCATCTTGACTCGCGTCGAATCTTGAATTTTTTCCCCACATCGTTTATTGTACGAAATAGAGCTCCGAGATTGAGCCATCAAAAACAAACAAAAGTCCTTAATGAGTGGATTCTCAAAGCCGAGTATCAATTTATTTCGCATTATCACAAGTTGCGGTATTGATAAATGTTATTTTCGTGATGTCGCCCTTAACTCAAGCCGACTATGGGGTGAATTCGGTCGATTATTGGGCCGCGTGTGTGTGTTTTGGAGCGCTAACCGCAAATTTACTACAAAGAGACAATATTGCGGACGATTATCAAAAAATATAGAAAAGGGGGTGTTTTTTTTTTTTTTATAAAGCAACAGTAATCTACACCAACAAAAAAACATATTTATGACCTCAGTATTTCGCTAGATGAAAACCAACAATATTATGGGCACTAAAATTCGGCTTTACTCAAATTAAAAAGCACGATCAACAAGTCTAATTCGAAAAAACAAAATTAGAACATATTGTATTGCTTTATATCAATATTAGTTTTTTTTTTGTTTATCGAGAACAAAAGAAAGAGTCGATAATCACCACTTAAACAACTCTCAGGAATCCGAGAAAGTTTTTCCAGTTGGCAAAGTAACTCGGTTAACGAAGTGATAACCCCGAACGAAGAAAATAGTTTTTGTTTTCATGAGATAATTACAAACTAAACAAAAGAAAAACGATACAATATCCAAGTTGTGATTGATTTCGTGCCGAAAAAATGGAAATTTCTCTACGTTTTCTTTGATATTGTTGATGATTTCAAGACTACAAATTTTCATTAAATACCGTTCTTAATCGTCTAAGAAAGTTTAACGATAAAAATGGAAGTTGGGTTGGAAAATTTCGCTATAATCATTCTGTCGATGTTTTCCAAGTAGCTTAATTAAATTCCGAACTTTCCGACTTTTTCCGCCACCTATTACTTTGTTGAACTGTAAAGAAAACAGTTGAACTAGAATCGATCGGAGTTATGTTAGAGAATTTTCCATATTTATAACAAATATAAAAATGGCGCGGATGTTGCTAATCCCATCGGACATTAAGCTTCCGTAAATAAACTAAAAACGTTAAAAATACGTAAACGTAATCCTTCTCGACGTATTTATGTGGCAGTTATAAACGCGACATACAACAACCCCATTCCACCAACCACCCCCTTTAGTTTAGTTTAAATTCAGTTCACCTTTATTTAACCACAACAGCTCATGATACCGAACATCTTTAAATTAGAATTTAATTGCATTTAATGACAAAACCAAAAATCAGACTGGAGCCAATAAATTCACGATGTACGACTTAATTGGACTAGTTTTGGGGTGGATTTAGGGGGTGGGGCGCCGGATTCATTAGATATACACGAGTTCGAGGCAATTATCTGTGTTGCGGAAGATTTGGAAATTTAATACAAGGTTTTTGTGAATGTTTGGCGATTTTATCGCCGCATTGTTCGAAAATTGCTAAATTAAAAGTAAATATTAATTTTTTTTATCCAGTTCGGTAGTTTTCCACAAGTGTAGATTTCCATCTATACAACGAAGCTTGGCGAATTTTCACGGAGCCATCAACTACAAAAACAGATAAGAGCCTATTGTCGGTGGAAAATCGTGGAAAATCGAGCCCATAAGGTTGTTGCCGGTAATTATAAGCGAACTTCTATGATTAATTCGCTGAATATGTGAATTTTAATAGACAAAGACAATTCCAACAATAATTCTCGACGAACTTAATTAACTTAAATTATAATTAAGAATGCGGTTAATAATTTGATTGATAATTCAATGTGCGACTTGATTGTCTGAAGTCGTAATTATTAGAATAGCTACCTGTTATGCGAAAGCTTTGTGGTTGGATCAAGTTGACTGGAAATGACAATTTGATCATTGATAATTGCGTCCCAAGTGATGCCGGTATGCTTGTCTGGGACATTAAACTCTCCCGATAAATCGCTCATCAGACCGCAACAAGAATCGATCAATTATAGTGTTATAATCCAATTTTTTCCGAACGTTGACATCGACTAATCAAATATTTATAGAGAAATGGACGTTTCGATGATTGTATTTTTTTTTTTCGGGGGGAAATTGACGGATATTCGACGGGAATTTCATTATTTGCCCTCATACAATCGACAACTAATTGCATCAACAATTGATGCGTTCAACTTTTCAATCTTTTTAATGAATGATTTATCGGGACTTGGGAATTGATGGCTATTGGGAGTGGTCGGGATACGACGAGTCGGGACAAGATTTCAAATATTGAGCAATTGAGTCGAATAGTCCGGAAATCCGGCAATAAATCCGCCAAATTATCCAAAAATATTCGAATTATTTCGTCGAGAAATTTATAAATTAGCGGAGAGAGTTGAGTTGGAAAAATGGTGGAGGCGCCGGGCGATTATTTCGTGTGTCCATGTTTCGGCGATATAAACCACGGAACTTTCACAACGAATAATAGTAAAGTGTGAAATGTGGGTTTTGTGTCGTCCCAACACTTTGTACAAATAAGGACGAGTTATATTGTCTTGAGTAAAATTGATTGGACGAAATAACGGAGTCTGTGCGAGGAATTACAATTTCTGTTGCTCTATTTCTCAACAGATTCGATATCTGGTAAAATATAATCGAACTACTACTATAATATACAACAATTTTCCGACTATTGTTTACGATTAAAAAAGGCTCAAATCGATGCACTGGAGTCGCTTGATTATGCGAACAATGTATGTTAACAATGTTTCTCTAATTGCAGACAGGCGAACAATAGCGGAATTAACAGCAGCGTTTGTTGATGATTAGACGAATGAAACTGGCTAGAATAAGGTGTTGTCCTTGAATTCGTGTTATTAGTTGTTATTCGTCGTCATAAAACGTGACAATTCGACATTAATTAATTTAGAATTGAATAGAAAATATCGGACTTTATCCGAGTTCGAAGAATGTTCACGAATCATTAAATTTTCTAAATTAATTTTTCCACGAGAAGATTCCTTTATCGGATCGAATGACAGACATATCAAAAGACTGAAAATAATCGTCGATTCCTCGGAACTTATCTTTAATACACTTCCAAGTTTTATTCTTCGAATTGTTAGCGAGCAAAATCGATGACTGATAAAAAATTAAAACGTCTCCATTGAACAGTCTGAAGTGCTCATAGATTTCTAAAATTGGGAATGTTTGATATGGGAAAAAATCCAAATTTAATTCGATTCCATTAGCGAGATTTCTGTACATTTCTGGATCATCACGACCATATCAATTCGACGAAAACGAAATATTCAAATGTTCGGATTGTTGGATTTGTCGTATTGTTGACAAATCTGGCTCAATTTAGAAATTGTAGTTATCCATTTGTTGCTCAATGTTGGAAATGTTGCCTACAAGTAAAAATGATCCAATCCATCCTGGCGTGTAATCTCAACGAAGAGATGTATGGCCCGCATTATTGTTCATCGGTCGCTTGATGTGGGCCCCAAATCCGCACCTAAAACACCTCCAACCCCTCAATAGAAACAAGAAAAAATAACCCAACTCAGATTACGAGATGCGCGAATCGAATTAAATTGTGTGATGTGCTCGATGTAATAGTCGAATTGGGTAGCAGGTGGACTTATTTATGGGGTTGAACATTGTTTGAGGGTAAGTGCTACTTTGGCGCCCCGATATTTATTTATGGACGTGCTCGAAAACGGAATTAGAGGATAAATTCGTATTCAAGAACTGTAAAAGTTGCGGTCTCATGACAGATTCTATCGCAACAAAAATCAATAGAAAACAATAATCCCGGTGTAATAACACGTAATAAAATCTATTTGGTTATGTTAAATTCATGGTTGTTTTATTTCGAGGAGTTGATCGCTAAAAATTATATCGCACCGGAACATATGCAAATTCCCCAACTAACCGCACCTGTATTCGAAAATTCCGGTAAATTTCCGGTTTTAATTAATACAGTTTTGCGCCTTTATATTTTATGTTTTAATGGAAAACTAGTCCAATTTTGCACAATTCCAATGATTTTCCACAGGCACTTCAGACAAGATGGTGTCTGATACGACAATTGAGCTTGCCGGCAACATAAATTTATTTATGTTGTGTTATCAAGGTGTTATAAACAGAGGAATGTGGGATAGTTGTAATAAGGGCTGAATTCGGGGGTTGATCGCCCAAATACTGAAACTCTGTGGTTGCATAAACTGGAAGGCTATTTCGGGCCTGAGACAATTTCCCGATTCTCGTCCATGGACGTTTTTATAGTGGAGGTGGAGTTTTTCGAATTTACCAGCCGCCACATCTCTAAAGCTCTCCATTTCAACAATACTCACTTAGACGGGGAAATTATGAGTGGAATTGTGAGCGATATCGATTGATATGCAACGAATTTATGAAGGGTTTTCGAATTTAATCGTCGATGAATGTTTGAAATTAAGCAACGGATAAATCGTCTTGACTCGCAATGTTCCCGCGATTTTAAAGTGGGACGACCGGAATGTTTAATGAACCGTAGGGTTAATGTCATTTTTCACGATTACCATCAAGTCTCATTAGTGATAATGAGTTTCTAACAGCGGAGAAAGACGGTTCAACTTTACGCCGTTTGTCAGCAACTAGTTTTATACAAATTGTCTTAATTAATACATAGTGGAATGTTGTTGCAAGGGAAAACTTGTCGTTTCGACAAAATTGAAACAATTGCCCAAACACTAATACGATTTGTAGCAAGTTGTTTTCGGGTGTTGGGCTCAACTGGATGATGGCGACGATAAATAAATTAATTCCGGTAAAATCCCCCAAATCCGGCTAGTCGGGGAGACACACACGAATTTCGACCACCTTATACTGTCTTTATTGTTTGACTTATGCTGATTGGATTGGAGGAGAATTCCACAATAGCGGCATCGATAACGTTATGTCGGTTATTTCACGTATTTTTCTCCTGCGCCATTGCAGTTCTCTATAACAAGAACGTGTGCGGAATCCATCTTTTTTTGAATAAACTTTTCATTTTTCAAATGCGCAAAAGTGCGGCCGTACATATTGACATATTTATGACACGAAACTCCACTTTTATCAAATAAACAAGAATACATTAACGAACAATCGCCTAATGGTGAGATAGAGGAGAAAAGCTCGAGAGCTTTTATCGCTGTTTATAGTTTCCGGTCGATTTTAACATCGGCACAATTCGACAATTTCACTCATCCCAAAAAAAATAACCCGACCAGTGTTCTTGTTTGTAATCCCGCCATCGTATTAAAGTCCCGGCAAAACTGAAGGGATGATGGGACAAATCCCGTCCATAAAACAGGACAATTTTCGTATTCAGTTTCAATAGTGATAAAAAGTGATTGGATACGGGAAAAATTATCGTTTATTTATTGAATTCGAGTCTCGGCTTACAATTAATGTTTAAACAATGATTGAATAATCTCTAGAGTATTTGATACAACTGAATTCCATTTACGTTGGTAGCTAGTTTTGAGATGTAGCACAGATTGAAATGGATATCCAGCCAACATCCCATGTCCAATTAAGAGTAGTGGAGGTTTTTTTTTTGTGTGGAACGAACGAGAACCATCAAAATTACGAGAAGAATGATGGTGTATTTTACTGAAAAGGAAACGTGCTCTCTTATTTGCTACGCTTTTATTTTTCGTGTGCTGTTGTTCGGTTTAAATTCGCTAATTTAACGGATATCGCAAAGACCACAATTTATTCTTGATTATTCGTTTATTGTATTTGCTGGTTGGTAATCTTCGAGTCAACGAAAATCGGTATTTACAGCCGATCTAAAAGAATTACGACAGCCGTTATTTTTGATGTTGCCTATAAAGTTGAACTGTATTAGCGTGATACTATGTATTTGCCCGGATAAAATCACGTCGTTATTTCGTTAGTACGGATGGGCCCTTGATGGATATTTATAATTTTACCGGTCGACATTTGTCGATTTTATGGGCCAGACGGCCGATATTTACAGCTTCAGGTGACGAATATTGCGCGCTTACCGGAAAATATTAACGGGATTAATTCCCGGAAATTGGGCCCGAGTAGAGATTGGGCCAACTGACCCAATCCGATCGTCGACTTATAATTTGTTCGCCTCTTGTAAATATCTCGAAGTTAAAAGTTTAAAATTCTCGGCAAATAGTCGATTTACATTTAAAGTTTCACAGTGTTGAAATTTTGATGAGCTTCGATGTGGATTTATTAAAATTTAATGCCCCCTTTCGCTGAACTTCTAATGCATATCTTTAAAGTTCGGTTCGAAATTACAGCATGTTTGATGAATGACTTGATTATTTTGCTCGAAATTATATAATTTCGGTAAAAATTCAATCTATTTTCAATTTCCTAGCTATCAAGTGCCCTCATTTCCCATCAAAATTCGCTCAACTATTTTCTATTTA